>PVKS010021332.1:0-35399 GCA_004027875.1 Aplodontia rufa | reverse complement strand
TGTCTACATTTAGGGCTTTTGAAGCCTAGGAGACAGGTGGTATTTTGAGAACAAAAATCTAATTCTTTTATTTAGCAATGTTCTTAGCATTTTGTTAAGAAATACATATCTAGTATATAGAATTATTTTAATTTGATCACCACATGTCTACTCTTTCAAGTAAGTAAGCTCTAGATACAAGGCCTTAGGGAATGATAAGACAACTTAATATTCTTCATTCACATTTATTTAAGCCGATGATCAAAGCATCTATATTTATAAAACTTCTGAAGCTATTAATCTCAAATGTCTTCAGAATTTTTTTAATTTTAGAATTCTCCCAAGATTACTTTTGTCCAAAGTCATAAAAATGAGACCATGAAAAAAATCAAATTTACAAAAACACTTATGTGAAGTACATATTTCTCCATGTATTTTTGCCAAGCAGTGAAACTACACTGAGAGCTTATATAATGCTTTAGTCATCACAAAAGAGGAAACTAGATTTTTAATTTTATTGAGTTTTTTATAAGCTAACATTTTCTCATTTTTATAGTTTCTTTTTTCTCTTTAAATTTTAAATTCGACATGAAGTCTAAATTGCTGTTAACACTTACAAGAAAGCATTTTTGAAAGTTTTCTGCTAACTGCCCTCCCTCACTATGTTTGACCTTTGGAGACATAGCGTTTTTCTTTGACTTTTGAATTAATTTGGAGGTGAGTATCTGCATTGTAATACAGTTACTTAATCACTGCATAGATACTAATGGAACTAGAGGATGCATCAAGAATTATTTATGAGTAATTCTAAAGCTTGTAGAGACACAGATTCAAAGCTTGGAGAAATAAATGTGATGTTTATTAGTAAAATTTTCATGCAATGGGGTAGAAATCATTGAGTAAAATCCCATTGCAAACATCAGTCTTCAGCTGCCATTAGGAAAATGCTGAGTATCTTATTTCCCAGCTATACTTAATTTTAACAATATTCCCAGGATCAACTTCCTGTCAGACAGTGCTATTGAAAAGGCAAGTTAACGAGACATACTCTTCTCAATGGGAAATTAGCCTCAGACAAACACACTCCATGAACCCAATAATTAATAACCTTTAACTTTGCAATCCTTGATCATAAAATAGAAATAAATCAGAATAAAGGACTAAAAAACAGGAATAATCATTTATGCTATGAAAGTTTATTTTTACTTCAAAATAATTTGCAATTTAATTTGTTTTATTGATTCAGCAACTGAGAATGCAAATACTTCCATAGTTTAGTAGAAAGATATTGAATAAGAAATCAAGAACCCCTGGTTTCAGGTTCAGCATAGTTAGGAAATCTGACAATTTTACTTATTTAGAGTTATATGCTCATGTTTATATGAGAAATAAGGTTGTACTATATAGGTTTCTAATTATTGTTGGCTAGGGTTATCTGGTGGGCCATGGTGGAAGGAGGATTTGAGAATTTTAGGGGTTGGGTAAAAAATTTTTAGACCTTCAATTTAAGCAAAATATGTTTGCATTTGCCTTTTTTCATGTTGGCTGCTGTACATTCTTCAGCATAGAACAACTGTGAGTAATCTACTTCTATTTTTTATACCAAAATATTTTTCTCCCACAGTTCATAAAACAAGAATAATAATTTTGAATTCCTTTTCCAGAAGAGGTTTAATTAATAAAAACTGAAGAAGACAGTTCAAAAACCAATCATTATCATGTAGTAACTTTTTGTAGCTCTGTGATAGACTAACATTGGTGGCAGAGGCAGTAGAAGCCCAGAGTGGGTGTGGTTCTATGGATGATGGTGGGTTCTGATATAAACAATTTTTCTGCAAGTTCAACTCTGATTGCAATTGCTCCTCTCATTAAATTCCAGACCCATTTTTAGGGATGTATGGTATGTAGTTTTTATGTGACTGGGTAGCTGCCAATACAAGATCTTCAAACCTTCATTTCTAGATCAGCAATGTCTTTAGTCTTCTTTACATGCTATGTTTCTACTTTGAGACTCAAAATGAAAACTATTCTTGTTGCAACAATTTATTTCCTTAACACGAAAGGGAAGTTGACTTTGATTAGAATAAAGAGCAGCATGAGAGCAGTTTTGGCCATAGATAATGGTATGTAGGGATATGAGAAAGTATAAGAGGAAGAAAGAATGAGTCACTATGAATGAACTTTTTCACAATTGCTAAGAGTATAGCAAGTGTACAAGGAGAACTAGAGGTTCAAATGAAGGACACAGAGGCAGATGTTGGCCATGATACTCTGTAGAGATTTGTTTTTACTATGCACCAAGGACTTATCCAATTTTGTATTTATGGTTTTATATTTATTTTTTATTCCACATTCTAGGTATGTGACCATCTTCTCTCACACTCCTCTTGGCCATTTTTCCAATTTAAGTCACTAAAGCTGTTAGCTCAAGTATAAGATGAAAACCTTATTCACGTAAGTGGCCACTTACGTTCTGAAAGCTACCCCAGGAGTAGAATTTGGAGACAGGAAATAAAGGAGTGACTGACATTACAGAGAAAGGAAGTCTTTAAATCCTTGGCTGGAGAGTATAGGCAAAGGAAAGGGATCATGACAAGAAAACGGAAGGGGGATTCTGGGAAATGAATTCACCAAGACTTCAAGTTTGAATCCCCACCAGGCCTTAGATGAAATCACTAACCACACACTCAACTTTGGACTGGGGCCCTACAGACTTTGACCAAGGGGACTGAAAGAGAAATCCCTTTTCCTGAGTGTGCTCACACTATGTAAACTTTTGGAATTTCCCCATAATCTGAAGCTACACTGTATTTCACAGTCTTGATAATTATCTCTGCATTTCTTGGGCAAATAAAAGTGTTAAATGTTGGCTAAATTTTTTTTTTAATAAAATTAAATGTGCTGAAATTTGGGGCACAGCTATTATATAAGGTACATTATCTTTTTGGAGGTATATTGAAATATAGTTGTATTACTCTTAAAGGATATATTTCAGTTACAAAGTAATAGCACATGTGGAAAAACAAGTGCAGCAAATCTACATGAATTTTTACCTGGCTTACAATTTCTAAATTTTGGGGTTCGAAAACATGCAAGATCATCTTTTTTGAATTTGATAATTATTATGATTTAGGACTGGAATGTCTCCCAAAACTTTTTATGTTGAAAGCATTGTCCCCAATGAAACAAGTTTGAGAGGTGGGACTTTTAGACAATGATTAGATCATGAGGGTGCTGACCTTATTAGTGAATTAATCCACCAATAGCTGGGTACTATTGGGATGGAGGAATAATTTGGAGGAATTAGGTCACTGGAGGATATCCTACAAGGGTTTATCTTCTCCCTGGTTTCTTTCTATTTCTCTGCTCCCTGTCTACCTTAAGTTGAGTAGCTTTCCTCCATGGCCTTCTGTATCATGTTCTGCCTCCCCTCAGACCCAAAGTAAGGAAGCTAGATGATCATGGACTGAATCCCCTCAAACCAACAGCCAAAATAAACCTTTCCTCATTTAGTTTGTTTATGTCAGATATTTTGGTCACAGTGATGAAAAGTTGGTAACATCATAATTAGATCCTTAGTGGTGAACTTTCTGTAGTACTTAGGGAAATTAAGGTTCTTATGCACACACTGGTATAATTTTTCCATAGCAGCAATTACAAATATTTTGATAGTTATTAAAAATATTATATTATTAAACATGCTAAAATTGAGTTTTTAAGGAAAGCAATAGTTCAAGTATTTAACTCTACAGATAAGAGTTCCATCTAGTGTATTTACTTTGTAGTCTACCTTATTAAAAAAGTAAACTAGATGCCTATATTCTATTATTAGGCCTTCAATTTAAAACATATGCAAATGCCTTTCTTGATTAATTACAAAGCTTGGATTCATAGGTCAATGTTCTACATGAGGAACAGATTACTTTCGAACATTTTTAATTCACTATTGATCACTGTTACATTCTTTGGCACCTAGTGGAGAAACTCCTTTGGAATAATTTATGAGTGGTTATGTCTACTAGAAATATTAAAAAAAAGTTTCTGTATTCCAACTAGTACAGTTGATCTGCTTATGTTCAGTGTACCATTCCCCAGCTCCACCCCTATTATTGATGCCTTGATAAAACTTCCATCTTACTAATATTGTGAATAGTAATTTTTAGTACTATTAATACGAATATGTTTTGGGTCCTCTTTTTAATGTGTATCTTTCGGGCTCTATTCTATTCACGTATGAGTTTTTCATTTTCCCTTACCCATATGCTTTCTGCTGTAGAAATTAATAATAATGAATAATGAATATGATTTGGTGACTTTTCCCCAAAAGGAGAACAGCATCATTGCATAGCTACCAAAGCCTTTCCTTCAACCATATGGTAATAATTATCAGATATAATTTATTTGGGTTTCCACTAAGATGACATAAAAAAAAATGACACCTCATGGGCTGGAGTGGTGGCTCAGTAGTTATGGAGCTTGCCCAGCATGCACGAGGACACTGGTTTGAACCCCAGCACCACATACACAAGGAAGTGTCAGAGCAAAAAAAGCCACATGAAAAACTAAATAAAATTGATTCTTTCTTTCACTCTCTCTCTCTCACTATCCCTCTCTCTTAAAAGAAAGACACTTAAAAAAAAATAAAATAAAAGAAAGACACTTCATAATAAAAACAATATTCACCAATTCAATGACACTTACAAATTTATTACAGTTCAACCATCCCTGTGTATTTTTCTTGTGATTATTCTTTAATGGATATGGTATGCATATAAAAATTCAAATCAAATTAATATTCAAATAGAAATCTTGAAAAGATATAAATTTTTATTAATTAAATAAAAATTATACAAAACCATTTTAAATTAACCCTAAAAGGACTTTAAAATTTGGTGAGCCACGGGAACATTTAAAAAGTATTATGGCTTATTTTACTATAATAGTTTTATCACAAAAAATGGTGTAGTTACATTTGCTTCGGCTTCAATAATTGTTAATGTTAACATTATGAACTTCTACTTATTTCATCAAATAAAAAATATAAGAATAATCCTCTCCTTCAAAACATACTTTATCATCCAGATTTGATCACTTTTCAGGTTGTTGATTTTCCTCATAGTCATCCCCTCCCTTCTCTTACCATTGGTAATATTCTTGATGAGACTAATCTTCCATTGCCTCCTCCATGAAGCCTTTGCCTAACCTTCTGCAGCTCTCAAAGTATCTTGGATCACACTTCTAATGCTAACGATGTCCCATGGTGTGCTAAGTGTTTTTATTTCCACTATCAATAAATTCTTTCTTTTTAATTTTTAAAAATTTTTTGATACCAGGGATTGAACCCAGGGACACTTAATCACCAAGCCACATCCCCAGCCTTATCTCAAACTAAAGTTTCTCAGGGCCTCCCTAAGTTCCTGAGGCTGGCTTCGAACTTGCAATCCTCCTGTCTCAGTCTCCTGAGCTACTGGGATTACAGGCTTGCAATTACCATGATCTGGTCACTGAATTCTTTCTGAATCCCAGGAACCATGTTTTATTTTTAAACCTATTTCCAGTGCCTCTGTCACTGGGAGTAGTGCCAATATTTGTCAAAATAATAAATATTGTTAAAGATTCTGTTGAAGTTAGAAAAGAAACAAAAACAAATATCTAGAGAAACCTATTGGGATACTAAGTCAATTTAAATCATAAAATTAATTGAAAAAAGATGAATTGAAAAAAAAATCCTTTGTTTTTTTTCCTAGTATGTCTTTAGTGAAGCTGTGGAAAGACTAGAGTTAAGTGACTTTAGAAATAAGTGATTTCACCATGATGTGTAACCTGTGACTGACCACTCATGATTTTTTTCTAAAGCAGTTCTGTGGAAACACAAAAGAGGTAAATATTATAGCTATAATTGGGAAATAAGAAGAAGAAAAAATGTTTTTATTATGTAGTTTGTGGGTTTTTAACAGTTTTTTACATATTTTTAACATTTTAAAAAAATCACAGAACTAGATTTAACAGTGTATGCTGACTGAGAGTGTGGAATAAACATATTGTCTTTCAATACTTTTTTTAAAATTCAACTTATTGTATATGTATAATATTCAGAAATCTCAATGTTTTTACTATTGCCTTCATTGAGATAGTAATAATTTATTTGTGTAGATGTATAAATTCTTATGGAGCTACAGTACTGGTAGACCAGTATTTTCCTACAATGAAATATCTGCTGTATATAAGATTTTGAGGATCATATTAACTAGACATATCAGTCATGGTATTTTATTAATCCAGCATGTGTGGAAACACATAACTGAATTAAAAAAGTGAAAGACACCTGCAACATCAGAAATATTTGTCTTAGTGTTTACACATTTCTCAATTTGACCTGACTCTTACTTGAACATTGCTAAAACACTAAATATTTTTTTTCACATCCAAATAAGCAAATTCACCAGCCAGGGGGATTAAGCCTTATGATTCAAGATTTGTAAACTGGTCATGGGCCTCAATGTGAGCCTGTGAACCATTAAATTTCAAGAAGAAAAGCTACGGCAAAATCCTGTTTACTATTAGATTAAACAAATATTTCTCAAACACAAAAATTACAAACTATAAAAGAAAAGCAAAGATAAACAAATGTAATCAAAATTAATAAGTATTGCTATCAAAAGATAGGTAAAAAATGAAAAGCAAGCCACAATCTGGGAGAAAATATTTTTAAAACACAGATCTGATAATTTACATTCATAATATAAGATGTAGTCTTCCAGCTCAAGACAAAGAAAGGTGAATCAATATTAAGTTAACAAAATAACTGAACAATATTTCATTAAATAGATAGCTAATAAGTCATGCAAACACATTTGCCATCTTTTTAAATCAAATTAAAGTAGAAATTAAATGCATATTAAAGCCAAAATTTAATATCATCATACACCCAATTAGAGTATTTCAAATTGAAAAGCATGGCTAGCACAAATAATTCACATACTTATATATCATTTATGTATCATTTTGTCAATAACAAAAAATGATGCAATCAATTCAGGCAACCATTTGGCAGTATATTGCAGTTTAATATGTACTCATCATATGACCTAACAGTTTACTTTTTTGATTATTACCCCAAATTAATTAAATAATGTCTACAAAGATACTTATACTCAAATTTTATGCCATTCCTTTCATAATCAAATAAAATGAAAATAACTCAAGGTCCATCAACACATGAATGGATAAAAATATAGAATATCTTATCTTGCCATACTGTTTCTTAAAAAAAAGAGTTGCTGGTTTAAGAAATATCATTGATGAAATCCAAAAGCATTTTGCTTTGTGAAGGAAATAAGTTGATGAAGAATATACATTTTGTAATTCTATGTATCTGGAACTTAAAAAAAAAATAACCGTAATGATGAAAAGCAGATTACTGTTTCCAGGTGGTTCAGTATATGAATTTAGTGATCCTGGCTAGAGGGTGCTGGCAATCCAAATGCACATGTCAAAAGCTTTTGAATCATATGCTTAAGCAATGTATTTCCTTGTAGTGATTAAAGCCCCAGGAAACTATCAAAGAATCTCTTACATATATAGGTGAATCAAACAAAGCATTTTTGCATAGTTATTTTTTGTGAATTATTATTTCTGAATTTTAAAATAAAAGTGAACTTATTTACATACAAAATAACACAAAGAGTAATAAAAATGTTCTAATTTTATTTTCAACCACATCGTTCAGAAGGTAGACTAATGTATGGCCCATTGGTGCTGATAAATTAAATATTCATGATAAGATTTATAAGATAACCACTAATAGAAAAAATATAACATATAATAGGGTTTGGGGATTTAGCTCAGTGGCAGAGCACTTGCACAGCACATGCAAGGCCTCGAGTTTGGACCCCAGCCATAAAAAATAAAGAATAACATATAATACCTATTAATATTTTAAAGAGACATACAAGTGAAAATATAGAGAAAACAAAAAGTAAAGAATGAAAGCTTAAAAGAATGCAAATATTTCTATCATTGGAGTAAATTTAAATGGACCAAGTAGCCCAGGTAAATGAAAAGCATCATTGAAGTGAATATTACAATCTAGTTATATATTAGTTATAAGATACATTTGACAGAAGAAAAAATTTCTGAGGAATCCTAAATTTAATGACCAAAGTCAGAGAGTAGTAAGGGGAATAGCAAAGGGAATTTAATCCATTAACTTCTGAGTATTCATAAATCAACACAAAGACTTCGATGCTGAAATTTTGACTTAAATCCTATCGCCCTAGACCACTAGGGCTACCACATTCTGTTTATGTATAAATTCATCAGCTTTTTAATACCAATCAATTCCAAAATAGCATTGTTTATCCCTAGGGATAGCTCTCTTATCCCAAAGATTTCCCTTCTCCTCTTTATCCCACCCCTCTTCTCCATATCCAGTGTAGTTGACAGTGGTTTCCTTCTTCCAAGGTTATAGAACATATTCTTAGCTTTGGTATGGAGGACATATTCTCACTGATGCTCAGCCCTGCTGCTGGAAGTTGTAGGGTCTTATCCTGGGACCTGGTCCTTTCTTTTCTGGGTAGCAGGTGCTACCCAATGACTAAATAAACTCTTATGTCACAGATTCCTTCATCTCTAGAGTTTTGGTTTAACACAACAAATTTATAAAAACATGGAAAGTTTAGAAATAAAGGTACAGGGAAAAAATGAGAAGCTAAAAATAAGAGCAAAGCAAATCAAAAAGGTTTGCGATATTACTTAAAGCTAAAATACCAAGTAATTAAGAAAATAATATAATAGCCTAAAATATATGAACAATTTTAGGAAGAAAAGTTTATTTTGGGGCTCATGGTTTCAGAGGTCTTAGTCCATAGAAGGCTGGCCTCATTCCTCCAGGATTGAGAGGAGGCAAAACATCATGGTGGAAGGCATTACTCCAAGGAGCAGAGAGAAAATCCATGCCAGATACAAAATATTACCTCAAAGGTAATACAAAATATTACCTCCAATGACTCACCTTCTCCTGCCACATCCTACCTGCCTTCAGTTGTCAGTTCAGGGGATTAAATCTTTACTTTCTTATATTTCCAAGAATATTTTGATCAAGATCATTTAATTAATCTCCAAGAATTTCCAATCTTTGGCATTAAGTTTACAGTATATTACATTTTGGAAGACACATTGAAACCACAGCAAATTCTTATCAATAAATGTGATATAAAAGACAAAAAATACTTAGAGGAAAATAATTGTTAAATGCTTAAAACAAAATGATAATATGAATAATAATGAGCCAATTAATATACTTGATATGTCAATACAGTAAGAAAATATATACAAAATAAATTAATAGTGTATTAAGCAAAGATAGAAGATATTGAAATAGTCAAAAGTTGATTCTTTAAATGACTGATTAACAAAAATATATTTTGTTGAAGATAGTCAAGAAATAAAAATGAGAAAGTGTAAATAATATAAATAATTTTAAAGATTGGATATTAATAGAGCTCTCAAAAATATATTTTTTAATTTTTTTTATTCGTTTGACATAGTCTTACATATTAGAGAGAAATATTGTTACATAATCATTCATACATGGATATTCACAAAGAGAGTTAAGGTCAGTCCTAGTCAGGATCTCCCCCCTTCAACCATTGCCCACTTTCATGTCCCCTCTGCTTTACCCCCATGTTATAGATAGAAATAAGCATATATACATATGTGTATTAATTTTTTAATATTCTGATCTTCTCTGTCCACCTGTGTATAGTTGTGCTTCTCATGGGAGTAAAGAATTCTCAGTTGGATTATTAATCCCCCTAATCCCTCCATCCCCTCCATGCCTCCCTCCCTTCTCCCCCCATCTTCATAGTTATGGTTCCCCCTGCTTATGTGAAAATTCACCTATGTTGAGTTTATTATTTGAGCTTAGCTAACTTTCAATCTATTTTATATTTTACTCTAGCTTCCACATATGAGAAAAAAACATTCAGCCCTTAAGTCTGAGTTTGGAATATTTCACTCAGCATACATTTTTTTCCATATCCATCCATTTGACTGCAAATGCCATAATATTGTTCTCTCTAATAGCATACACACACACACACACACACACACACACACACACACATACATACACACATACATCACAGTTTCTGAATCCACTTATCCAGTGAGGGACTTCTGGCTGGGCTGGTTCCATCGTTTAGCCATTGTAAATTGAGCTGCTATAAACATTGATGTAGCTCTCTCTCTTTAGTACGTTGATAACACTTTTGGGAAAATGCCCACAAGTAGGCTAACTGGGTTATAAGGTAGTTCCAACCCTGATTTTTTGAGGAGTCTCCACACTGCCTTCCAGAGTGGCTACACAAGCTTGCAGTCCCACAAAAACTGGGATAATTTTCCTTTCTTCCAACAACCCCTCCAGCATCTGTTATTGCTTTATTCTGCATTTTTGCCACTCTGACAGGAGTGAGGTGGAATCTCAGCGAAATTTTGATTTACATTTCTCTGATTGCTAGTGATGTAGAACATTTTCTCATGTATTTCTTGACTTGTTGAAATTCTTCCATGTTTCTGTACTAATATATTAAGACCAATTCTCCTGGAAAGTAGAGGTAACAAAACACACTTAAAAATGATCCATGATCTGGCTTTTCCCCTCGATAATAAAGTTTATGTCATTGATTGCTAATGTTTTGATAATGTTTCCCTCTTAACTGTATTTCTATATTCTTCTAATAAAAAAATAAATAAATAAAAATCCAGATAAGATGTAATGCTATACAACATAATCCTTTTTTAGAGATACTGTGGGAAAATCAAGTATAATATCTGACATTGTGCTAGAGTCACCATCTCTAGATGGCTTTTTCTTGATAAAACACTGTAGTTTGGAGACTCATGTTTTATTACACAAAAAACATGAACAATAATATCCATATCTCTTTTGTAATTGTCCAATGTTGGCCATAAAAACCTATGAATTTCATATATTACCTTTTTAAATATAATCATGAGTAATTGTTCTTTAAATGAGAATACATATTTATCATCTTCACGCTAAGTCTCTGTCTTGCACACCAGAATAGGATGAGGAATGTATTTATTAAAATCATCCTGAGTTCATAGAAATAAAATTTGTTAGGAAATTTATGGATCAAATTAGACATGAATTCAGCTCTTTTTTACATAAATATTGACAGATAAATTTTCTCTAATTCTACCCTTTGTAACCTATATTTCGAAAAGAAAGCAATAAGTTAGAGTTCTAAAAGTACCCAGTAACCACTGTATATACTATTTGTTTTATCAATGTGTGTAAGAGATCAGCTATAAATCAATATGACCAGTCATTATTCCTTATTTGTTTTAGTTTGGTATTGGTAATATAGAATTTCCTACCTGTAAGCATTTGGCTCAACTTCAGGATGACAACAAAAATATACATAAGATAGTTTTCATGACACCAAGAATAACCCTTTTATCTTTTCGTAGAGAAGATTAATGAATATTTTAATTCTCATTATTTTTCTTTTTAGTTTTCTTATAGAGAAAATAGTAATTTTAAAAAAAAATTTGTATATTGTAAGGTGAGCCCATGAACCATAAAATTCATGAAAAAGAAAAACAAAATCAGGTCTTTAGACTGCCATGAAATAAGCATTATGTTTAATGTTTCTTTATCTCTCTACTTAGCATTCACATATCTCAACAAATATGTGGGCTTGTCACTCTTTTATGGTTTGATTGATGGGGCAGACAAATGCTCTTTGCAAAACAATGAACTCTGTGCAAGATTCTTTGCACCCAGTTTTTAACATGTTGTGTTGGTCAGCTTTCCATCACTGTAACAGAATATTTAAGATAATTGAGTGATAAGGCACAGAGGTTTATAGTGGTTCAGGTTTTGGAGGTTTCAGTTCATGTTTAGTGGCTCTGTTGCCTTTGAGTCTGTGGCACAGTACATGATGATGGGAGCATATGGTAGTGGAAGCTGCATACCTCATGGTAACTGGGAAGCAAAGGGAGAAAGAGAAGAAAGATATGGGTCCCAATGTCCAAAGGCACAATAATGATCTAACTTCCTCCCACTAGGCCTTATCATCCAATAACACCACAGGCTGAGGATCAAGCCTTTAACCCACAGGCTTTTGGGTTAAAGCCTATCCAAACAATAGCACGTGGGTCTGTTTCTTGTCTTAGAGGCCAAGCAGTACTTTTAATATGGTAGCTTAATATAATTCTAGAAAGATGATTTTTAGATATTGCAAATGTCTCAAATGAGACTAATGAAGAAATATCCTCTCTAGTTCCAATTAAGTCTGCCTTCCTCTGAGGATGCACACATGTCCAGAATTATCTGCTACAGGGAAAATAAACAAGAGTGTTCCTGTGGTGACTAAGAGTTAGTGACACACCTTCCTTTGGGCTCTCCTGTGACAATTTTGCATTTCTGTTGAGCCTTATGATAGTTTGTTACTTATCTGTATAAATGATTTCTGGTTTCACTGAAAACTATCATAAATGTCCTTCTAAATTTAAAGGGGTTAAAATGGTTTTTCCTCTTATTCACCATGTTAAAATCTCTTAAAGGTATATCTACAAGAGTTGATTTACTTTGGTATGCTATTTATATGGAAAGTAATAATGTCCCATGATTTTGCTCTCTGGATTTTGTTTGTTTAAAAGAAGAAATCTAAAATAACATCATCATCTGACCTCACTATTTACTACAGATTCCCTAACCTCTGCTAAAAAGTTAGTTACATAGAGCTGCTCCTTGTACACACAAATTCATCTTTAAACTGAATTGAATAGTTCTTAATAACAGTGTATCTATGGAAGGAAGATAGAATTTAAAAAAATCAATGTTGCTAAACACCTTTATGATTACATGAGGAAATATATAGACATCAAAACTTCCTTTGTAATAATAATAATACTAGATAATATTATTACCACAGCATCTAAAGGAGTCAGAATATGCAATAAAATGTCTATAGACTGAAAATTAAAAACAACAGTCACAGATTTGTTGAGAAAATATCACTATGCTCAAGGATGTAGAGTGTATTTTAACATTTGGAAATAACTCCTTAATATCAGATAAAATTTTAAAATTAAATTATACTGTAGGCTGTGGCTATGAAACACATTGTAAATTAAGAATCCTTATCCAAGCCATAAAGATTGGACTAACTGAAGTAATCAGCCCCAGTTCTGAGAGTTTGCCAAACCCTCTTTCAATGGCCTTTTGAGGTGACAGAAATGAAAGCCAAGATGAAGTACAGAGAACAGAATTAACTTACTCTGTGAGATACCAAAAACTCCCAAATGAGACACGTGAAAGAACAAACTTTAAAAACCATATTCCATCAAGAAGAACAGTAATACTTGACAGAGTGAGCAACCACAGAAGAAAACAGTAAGCATGCAATTGCTTCATGACGCTACAATGAAAGAATTTCCAGGCCACGATCAAGAAGTGCATTCTGAGGGAAAATCCCAAGACGGAGTCAAAAGTAAAGGGAACATGGAGAAGCCTGATCTCATAAGACAGCGCACCAGAGAAGAAAGAACGGTGCGGAGAAGCCCAGGAATCTGAAGAGTCTTCCTGAGTATCAACAGAGTACCAGTCATCTTTTATTGATTAGGAAACTACCTGCTGAGGTCCAAATGTTGGTGTTTCCCTAGAATTCACATGTTGAAACCTGATAATCAATATGATAGCATGAAAACATGCAGTAAGGCTGGGGCAGTGGCTCAGCAGTTATGGCACTTGCCTGGTATGTGCAAGTATGTGAGTTCAAACTCCAGCACCACATACACAATGAAGTCTCAGAGCAATGAAAGCCACATGAAAAACTAAATTAAAAAAAAATTCGTGTTTTTCTCTCTCTCTCTCTCTCTCACTGTCTCTCTTTCTAAAAAAAAAAAAAAAAATGGAGTATTTAGGAAGTGGCCAAGTCACAAGGGCTCCAGCTTTATGATGGGATTTAGTCCCTTATTAAAGAGGATGAAGGGGATATTCTGCACCCTTTGTCCCCTTTGTTATGTGAGGACACAGAGTATCCATCTATGAGAAATAAACCCTCATCAGACACTGAATCTACTAGAACCTTCATCTTGGATCAAAAGCCTCCAGAACAGTGAGCAAAACATTTATGTTGCTTATAAAATACCAAGTCTATGATATGTTGTTATAGGAGCATGAATGAACTAAGACAATATCCCAGATGAGAAAGAATCATTCAAAGGGAGTAGAGGAACTAGTGCCAACTCACATGGGACCAAGAGTGTACCTGTTCAAAACCAGATTAGGAAAACTCATTACTCCACAGGAAATTGGGTTTTCTACTCAGGGAAGTTCTAACTCAGGAATAGTTAGCCCTCATGGGGCACAGCTTCAGACCCACTCTAGAAGGCATAAAAGCAATCTCTAAAAATATTAAATTGTTTACAAACTACATCTCAAGCAAAAGCTCAAGAAGAGTTTTAAGAATATAAAAGTTTTGGGGATGGAGCAGTGGCTCAGCGGTTACGGCGCTTGACTGGGATGCGTAAGTACACGGGTTCAAACCCCAGTACCCACGTACACAACTAAGTGTCAGAGCAACGAAAGCCATGTGAAAAACTCAATAAAAATTGATTCTCTCTGTCTCTCTCTCTCTCTCTCTCTCATTGTCCTTCTCCCTTTAAAAAAAAAAAAGAATATAAAAGTTACTTAGCTTCACTAAGTTAAAATCACTAGATCCGACAACTAATCAAAGCTTACCTACCAGGCAAATGAAGATGAAAGTAAAGTTAACTCAAAATGAGAATACTTATTCAAATATGATGCAGTACTGAAACAGATATTAGAATCAGTTGAGCAGCATCAATCCTATTGAATATAATCCTTGAAACTCTAGCCCAAATAATCAGGCAAAAGAAGGAAATTAAAGGGATATAAATAGGAAAAGAAGAAATTAAATTATTTCCGTTGACAAATGACATTATTCTATATCTAGAAGATGCAAAAAACTCCATCAGAAGATTTCTAGGTGATAAATTCAGCGAAATAGCAGGATACAGGATAGATGTTCACAAATCAAAAGCTTACCTATACTGCAATAATGATTCTGAAAGAAAGAAATCTGGAAAACAGTTGCAGTCACAATAACCTAACTCCCCTCCCCCCAAAAAAAAAAACACTTGGAATTAACCTAATTAAGAAGATAACAGATCTTTACAGTGAAAATTACAGAAAACTGAACAATTGAAGAAAATCTTAGAAGATGGAAAGACCTCCCATGTTCTTGGACAAGCAGAATTAATATTGTGAAAATGGCTATATTTAAAACAGCATTACACAAATTCAATGCAAACTCATCAAAATACCAATGATAATCTTCACAGAATTAGAAAGAGTTCTAAAAAATCATTTGGAAGAATAAAAATGTAGAATAGGAAAAAAATCCTGAGCATGTACAGTGATGCTGGAGGCATCACAATACCATATCTCAAATTATACTATAGAGGTATAGTAATAAAAAAGCATGGCAATGGCATCAAAATAGATATTAAGACCCACATAACAGAAAAGAAGACACAAACACACAGAATTTCACTCATCCAATATTTGACAAAGGTGACAAAAACATACTTTGAACCAACACTTCAGCATTTGGGAGTAGGCAAAGACTATCTCAACATGTCTCCTAAAGTGAAGGAAGTAAAGTCAAAATCAGTGAATGGGATGCCATAAAGCTAAAAAGGTTTTGTACTGCCAAGGAAACAGTCAAAACAGTCAAGAGGTTTCCCACGGAAATGGAGAGAATCATGCATGGGCTATGGTTCCTCTGACAGGGGTCTCATATCCAGAATCTACAAAATCCTCAAAAATCTCAAATATAAAAAGACAAACAACTCAATTAATAAATGGGCCAAAGAGCTAAATAGAAACTTCTCAACAGAGGACATTGAACAAGCCAATGAATACATGAGAAAGTGCTCTAAATCTCTAGTAATCAGAGAAATGCAAATGAAAACTACATTAAGAAATCACCTTACACCAGTCAGAATGGCAAAAATGAAGAACATAAACAATAATAGATGCTGGAGGGGATGTGGAGAGATAGGGACACTAACACACTATTGGTGGAGCTGCAGACTGGTACAGCTCCTCTGGAAAGCAGTGTGGAGAATCCTCAAAAAACTAGGGATGAACCCACCATACAATCCTCCTATTCCACTCCTGGGTATTTTTCCAGGGGATTTATAATCAGCTCATTAGAATGAAACAGCAATATCCATGTTCATAGCAGCTCAATTTACTATTGCTAGACTATGGAATCAACCCAGATGTCCCTCACTGGATGAATGGATCCAAAAACTGTGGTACATTTATACCATGGAATTCTACACAGCAATTAGAAACAATGATATTGCAGCCTTTGAAGGTAAATGTATGGCTGTGGAAGAAATTATGCGTAGTAAAATCAGCTTAACCCAGAGAACCAAGGGTTGAATGTCTCCACTCATCTGTGGAGGTTGGATCTAGATCCTGGCCAGTGAGAAAGTTGGTCTAGTATCATGTGTTAAATCCAGATAAGGTATAATGTTATACAACATAATACTTTTTTAGAGATATTGTGGGAAGGGGAAGGGAGGGATAAGGGTGGGTAATTGGGGGGGCACTCCTGGGGGTAATTCTAATATCCAGAATCTATACACATTGTATATTATTTTGTTAAAAACTTGTATGGTTCTATAATAAATCTCTCAATTAAAAAAAACATACTTTGAAGAAAAGATCACCTTTTTAACAAGGAGCTGGGAAAAGTGGATATTTGTACGAAGAAGAATGAAATTAGATTCCCTACACAAAACTCAAACCAAAATGGATTGAAGACTTAGGAATTAGGATAGAAACCTTGCAATTACTAGAAGAAAACATAGGGTCAACACTCCCATCAAAATGTGTAGGCACTGACTTCCCTAACATAGCACCTACAATACAAGAAATAATATCAAGAATAGATAAATTGGACAGCATCAATCTAAAAGTTTCTACACAGCAAAGGAAATGATTAAGAGGATGAAGAGAGTCTACTGAATGGAATAAATTCTTTGCTAGATACTCCTCTGACAGAGGATTAATATCCACAATATATAAAGAAGTCAGAAAACTTAACACCAAAAAACAAACAAACAAAAAAGAATGAAAAAACATAAACTACTGTGTGTTTTGGCACATACCTATAAATCCCAGCAGTTTAGGAGGCTGAGGCAGGAAGATTGCAATTTCAAAGCCAGCCTCAGCAACTTAGTGAGACCCTGTCTCAAAATAAAAAATAAAATGGGTTGGGGATATTGCTCAATGGTTAAGTGCCCCTGGGTTCAATCTTTTGTAAACAGCCTGCCAAAATAAATGAACAAATAACTCAATCAATAAATGGGCAAAATAACTAAACATTTCTCAAAAGAAGAAGCACAAATTGTTTCAAAAAAGAAAAGAAAACTAACTATTTTCAACATCCCTAGCAATCAGAGAAGTGCAAATGAAAACGACACTGAGATTTCATCCCACTCTATTCAGAATAGACATTTTCAAGAATACAAATAATAAACGTTGATGAAGATATGTGGGAAAATGTGTACTAAAGCATTGCTGGTGGGACTCCAAATTAATACAATGATTTCTGGAAAGCAGTGTGGAGATTCTTCAAGAAACTAGGAATGGAACCACCAAAGGACCCAGTTATCCCACTCCTTAGTATTCCTCCAAAAGAACTGAAATTAGCATACTGCAGTGATACAGCCATATCAATGTTTACAGCAGTACAAATCACAATAGAAAAGATATGGCAACCATCCAAATGTCCACCAATAGATGATTAAGAAAATGTGATTTTTACACACACACACACACACACACACACACACACAAGCACGCAGTGGTGTTATTCAGTTATAAAGATGAATGAAATGGTGTTTACCCAAAATGAATGGTGCTCAAAAACATCATGCAAAGTGAAATAAGCCAGATTTAGAAAATCAAGGGTTGAATATTCCTGCTCATATGCAGAAACTAGATAAAAGAAAAGGTGGAAAGAATTGGAGAGGTGTGTATCATAAAGACAGATGAAAGCTCTGGAGAGTACAGAAAGGAGATTGAGGGGTAGGGGGAGGAAGAGAGCACAGAATAAATTTCACAAAATTAGCTTATGTGCATGTATGAATATAGCAAAGTGAATTTCACTTTTCTGTATACCCATAAAGCACCCATTAAAATACATGAATGAGCTGAACGTAGTTGAGTAGAAGAATGTAATGGGGGAGGAAGGAAGGGAAATAAGGGTGGAATGCTATGGACTTAAATGGAGTAAACTAAATTTCATGCATGATTGTGTCAAAATTAATCCAAATATTATATGTAACTATACTATGCCAACAAAGACAAAACAATCAAGTTAGAAGAATATTAAAATAGTTATAATAACTATATTCCACATGTTCGAAAATTGAGAGACATTGAAGATATAAAAAACCAAACTGAAGATGTATGGATGAAAATTCCTATATCTCAGATAAATTTTATACTAGATTGGATTAACAATGGGTGAGACTTTGCAAAATAATTGTGAAAGTGATAAATCTATCAAAACTGAAGTACACAGGGGAAAAACACTTAATTTTGAAAAGATCACAAAACTTGAGACAACTTCAGTCAATATAATTTACATGTAGTTCAGTCCACAAAGATAAAAGATCAATAGAAAGTACACTTAAATAATAATGAAAATTTCCAAACTCCTTGATAAAACATAAATTTACAGATATTAAACAATCTTCATGAAACAAAAAGAAAATGATACCAAGGCCCATCATATTAAAATTCCTTAATACAAATACATAAAATGTAAATGAATTCTTAAGAGTAGCCATAGAAAACAGACTTGTTCCATACAGAGGAACAAGATGAAGATGACAGATTTGCTGCTGGAAGGTGGGTTAAACAAGGAACAGGTAGCAATACCTTTAAAGAAAAATAGACTCCCAACATAGAATTTTGTCCCTGGCAGAAATGCCTTCAAAAGCTGATTGTGAAATTAAGACATTTTCAGAAATAAAAGTTGAAAGAATTCCTCACCAGAAGTCTCACAGTTCAAGAAATGTTAAAGGGAGTCCTTCAGGCAGAAGGAAAATGACACTAGATAAATATCTGGTATGTAATAAGGAAGATCACTAGAAACAGCTACAATATAGGGGAATGCAAAAATTGTTTTTCCTTATTATGTTATCTCTCAGAAAGATAATTATTTGTTTTCGCAAAATGAAAATAATGTTTTCTGCCATTTATAATATGTGAAGGCAAAATGCATGTGGGAATTATAATGATTAAAACTCTATAGTGTCATTGGTATAGAGATGGATAAAAAGATAAGCAGAACAGAGTAAAAAATGTAGAAATAAACTTATTGACAAGGACAACTGATTTTTACAAAGACAATCCAGTGGAAATTGTAGCCTTTGTAACAAATCATGGTAAGATAGTTAGATATTCATATGCAAAAAGTTATAGTTTGTACATGTACAAAAATTATTTTAAAATAAATAATATACCTAAAGTTATAAAACTTCTAGAAGAATATGTAGGAGAAAAATCTATGTAAATAAGCTTAGGTAAAGATACTGTAGATTCAATGCCCAAAACACAATTCAGGAAAGAATCTATTGTTCTCTAAGACTGTAAGTATTTTAACAGGCAAATGGTAGAATACTCTCTCATTTTTATGTATACAAGTTTTTCATCTTCGAAATGTTCAGATACATGTTTTCTGGGAGGCCTATCTAGAATACCTTATTTTTAGTTTTATATTGTTATTTTTTCGGATTTGAGGTGTCCCCAAAAAACTCCTATGTTAATGCAAAAAATTCTGCAAGTTGAAATGATTGGTTGAGAATGTAAGCAGAAGAGGCATGACCAGAAGTGGTGGATCTCTGGGGTTTATCTTGGCAGGATTCATCTTCCCTACAGTCCCTCCTCCCATCTTTCTCTGCTTCCTGACTCCCAGAAGATGAGAATTGCTCCTCCATGTCCTTCTGCCACAAGGTCCTACCTCACGGTGGCCCAGGGCAAAGCCATCAGCTAACCATGAACTGAAACTCTGATATTCTGAGCTCAAAAAAACCTTTTCTGCCTCTAAGATGGTGTTGTTGGATATTTTGTTTATAGCTCATGTCCTGGAACTTCCAATAACTTATGTGCACTGCTTTTTTCATACTACTTTCTAGACTCTAACATATTATATAATTTACCTATTAACTATGTATGTTGCTTACTGTTATTCCACTAGACTGTGTGGTTCACAAGGAAAGTTGTGTGGCAACTGCTTAAGAAATATCTATTAAAAGAATAAAAATGCCAGGTGTGGTGGTGCACTCCTTTATTTCCAGCTATTTGGGAGGGTGAGGCAGGATGATTACAGGTTCAAGTCCATCCTAAGCAACTTAGTGATAGCCTGCCTTATATTAAAAAATAAAAAGGCTTGGGTTTTAGCTTAGTAGTAGAGTACTTGCTTGGCATGTGTGAGACCCTGGGTATAATCCTTAGTAGCTCAACTAATACAAATAAATAAATCAACTAAAATACTACAATTGATTGCTTCTAGGAAGCAGGAACTGTTAACTGAAATAGTATGGCACAGTAATGACATACATAGTTGTATGGAGAATCATAGGCTGGTAAAGTCATGCATACTATTCTGATTTTTTTGAAACTAGCTTAAATGGAACAACGGTGACCTATTACTGCATAGAATTGAGACAACATGTGTCTCCCGCAGACCCAGATTTCTGATTTGTTTTGTTGATTTAGATATTTAATAAAGTAGAACAATCCTTTCCCAGACAGCTTTTACTAGGATGAGGATGTTATTTGTAATGCAAATGGAGAACTCTAGAGTCCCAAATGGAACTCTCAGTTGTTAGGTAAAACCTGTGACTCTGCTATGGGAAATTTGACATATGGCCTTTTTATAAACCACAGGTCCTAAATGTCTCTGTTAATGAATTGTGACCCTATATGTCCTTTTCCTAATTATCCTTTCTTTCATTTTAGGATTGTGTTGTTTAAACAGGAAGACAGATTTTTAAAAAAGAAATGGCACTCCATTCATGGTTAGGGCATGGAAAGCAGAAGATGCTGTCCTCCAGCACCTGCTGTTCTAAAAGAAGCAGAGGTCACCAGGTCCCCAATGCAAGGGAAAGAATGGCAACAGTCCTACCTTCAAAGTCAAATGCAGTGTTTTCTTAGGGTTTATGTTTAACAGGCATTTAGGTTTCAGGTTCTGAACTTTCATCTAAACATTTAAAAATCATTCCTGTTTGAAATATTTTAAAACATTCATTTGCAATGTATATACAGCAATTAAAACATAGGATTCTGAGAAAAAATTGGTAACTTACTCGTTGTACTAATAAAAATACCTCTTTAAACTGAACAGAATAGCGTGGCAAGGTGAAACTTCTCTCTCAAGTGTGTATTCTCTGAATTTCTAATATTTTCACATTATTTCAATTCTCTCTGTGGCCTGTCAGATTTTGACGGGCAGTGCTGGTGATTTTATAGCAGCAAGCATTCACCAAGTTCATAACAGCTAAGGCCAAGTGTGTACATTGGCACACCACCTAAGGATGCAGCTGTCTGTCAAGCTCTTCCCTGTGAAAGAGCACAGTCTGCTAGCTCCTGAAGAAGCAGAGTTTCAAATATGTAATCTTTGAGTTTGGAGAAACAGATTTGAGATGTACAAATAATATTAAATTGGGAAAGAACTTAAGCAGCATTTCAGTTATGCATTTTTTAAAAACCGTGTTTTGGAATTTTAATTTACAGAAAACTTGTAAAGACAGTGTCAAGTGTTTCCCTACATCCCTCTCACCAAGTTTCAGCCTTTCCTACTGGTTTCATCTAATTTTACTATGGAATTTGTGTCAAAGATGAAGAAACTAACACTAGGACATTCCTATTAACTCATTCTAAGGCTTTATTTAAATCTCACCAGTTTTTCCATTAATGTCGTTTTACTATTCTTGGATCCGTTTGAGGGAACCACATTGTATTCAGTTTTCCTGCCTCGTGTCTTCTAATTTGTGAACGGTTCTAAGTTTTTTGAGGAATTAATACAAGAATAAGTTATGATGATATTTGAAAGTACTTAAAAGACTACAACATGCAACATAATACTTCACAGATACAGATGGGTAACTGTAATTGTTTCATAGATTTTATTCAGTGCATCTCTTCCTTTAATTGCAAACATAATATAAATTGCTGTATTCATATAAATTATACAGAGTAGAAATAGGTTAAGTTTCTCTGTGGAAACCACTATTTGAAACAACCCATTAAGTTTCACTGCTATGAAAAAGAAAGAAAGAAAACTTTTCAAGTGGTGCCTTACATATATCTAATTTGGGCATGGTTATCTGAAATTTCTATATGTCAACTTCTAAGCTCTTTTCCAAATAATTCAAGGTTATTGTATAATTTCATGTTTTTTTGTTAAGATCTACATTAGTGAGGGATGTTAGAAAGGACCAAAAATAGCATATGAGAAATGCACATTTTTGCAGTTTGGTGTAATTTCCTGAGATGATTAGAGATTATTTCTTGAAAGTCTTCATCATCATCTTTAGTTCTCATTCTTTGAGTGCCCACTAGATCCCTGTTAGTTTTTAGGCCATATAAATGCTTTGAACTCTTGCTCCAATAAAATAATGTATTCAGCTATACAAATCAGAAGCAAAAGCAATTACCATACATTTATGCCTTTATATATATATATACACATATATATATACACACATACATATATACACACACACATGCAGTATACACATAAGTATACATGTGCACACACTCATAGGCACAAGAATGTCTGTGTATATACATGTGAGCTTTCTGTTACTGTATTGAAATGCCTGGGCAATTACTTATAAGAGAACAGGGTTTTGCCTCAAGTTTCCAGTCCATGATCAATTAGCCCTGTTACTTGGGTCCTTTGACAAGTCAGCATCTTGTGATGGCAATGCATGGGGGAGAATCCTGCCTATGTCACCAGCCAGGGAGCAAAAGAGAAGCAGCAGCCAGGGTCCCATGTTCTCTTTTGAGGTTATGTCCCAATTGAGCTGAAGACCTGCCAGTAGGCTCCGTTTTTCAAAGGTTTATTTATGCCACCCTGGGGATCAAGCCTTAAGAAAATATTCAACATCCAAACCACAGCAGCCTACTTACGTATTTGAACAGACACATATATTTGGGCAACTGATTGGACTAACATTGCATTTAAAGATACATAAAGCTGAAAATTGTAATTCTACAACTACTTAATAACATTTATGCTTTGAAGAGATTAAAAATTACATAGAAAAGTAATGAACAGGGGCTAGAGCAGTATCTCAGTGAATGAATCCCTTGCCTAGCATGCATGAGACCCAGGTGCAAACCTCAGCACCATATATACAACTCTGTCAGAGAAACAAAAGCCAGATGAAAAAATAAATACAATTGATTCTCTTTTTCTCTCTTACCCTCTCCCTCCATCTCTCTCTCTCTCTCTCTTAAAACATTAGAGAGTACAAAAAATAAGTGAACATGTAAGATCTGTTCCAATGATTAAATATGGGTGTAATGACAGTCAAAAACAAAAATATCTAGATACACATTTTAATGACACAAAAGCATTCTATTAAACGTGGGCTTCCTCTTACCAGAGAGAGCATGTATGTACTTATTCAGCATCTTAAACAGAAAAATCACAAGATCTATCTTCCTGTATAGTTATAGGTTGGACTTGGTGCAAGCATATCTGAAGCCAACTCTTGACTCTTGCTGTGTCACCACTGGCAAGAGTTTTGCGTTCATGTGCGACACATTTCTCACAAGGATAATAATAGCAGATACAGTTGTTGTGATGTGTAAATGTGTCAGTATATGAAGACAGCTTACAAGCACGCCTGGTAAGCACCCTCCCAATGATTGTGACCATTACTTTTTACTATGAGTATTGTTATTTGGTTGACACAAATTTATTCTGGATAAGTACATTGTTAATCTTATTTAGCTTTAAGAGTCCATAATTAATGCCAATTGTTAAAAGAGCAATTACCTCTTGGCATTAGAAGAATGTGAGTAAAGGAAATACAATGTCTGAAATAGATGGGGAAGAAGCCAGTCTGTGGAAATATTATTGTAATTACCAGAGTTGTAAAATTGCAAGAAGAGCATTGTATTTCCATTGACACATGAGTGGCATGAAAGCTTTCAGGAGTATCCTTGATAATCTGGTACAACACTGTGAAAATATCTGCAAATTAAATTTAATTTGTATATTTCTGTATGAAATTAACAGCATGTATTCTGACACTGAGATGTAAATAAGACAAGATTTAAAACTACACAAATTTCAGATCATTCATCATTAAACTATTTTTATTTTTTAAGAAATGTAATAGGTAGCAAGATTGTTTGAAAATATAATTCACAAGAAAGTATTGAGACATTAGGAGAAAAAAACAAACACTTCTTGATGTGTCATCAAATATTGGAAGGATGAATTCATAAAAGTTAACATTCTGTATTGATAGAAAACATTGGTTAGTAAATACTACTAACTCAGAGAAATTGCAAATTTAGTCAAAATGAGAAAATTTTATATGCTCTGGAATTTTACAGGGTGCATGTAAAAGGAAATTTTAATCCACCCCCAATCTATCAATCACACTAAGACTGCACAGGGCATTCCAAATGATGCATGAGAAGTAGGATACTTTTTTAAAAAACTAAAATTAATACCAAAAATTTCAATTAGCCATGCTAGAAAAAATATGGAGTTGTTCTATTTTCATCTGGAAAAAATAATTAATAAAACTATTATTTATAGATAATAAAATATTATGTGGTTAAAATAAATTAGTACACTATCATTGATGTTTCTTAGGCAACTAAATTTAGTTTTTATGATTGTTTTACATTTGTGCAATTTTAACATGTTTATAATTAACTGTGATTCCTCATTCTAAATAAATACTGAGTTTATTGCCAGTTTCATACTTATAATTGGCAACTTTTTAAAGAAAACAAATATGATCCTACCACCACATTTTAAAATGTCAGACCCCATAAATCCTCAGTGTTTCAGGATTCATGTGTCTGTATTTAATAAAGCAGTACTGGTGATTTTGATAGATGGCAATGTTAAAGCTGTTTGCATAATTATTAGAATTTCAAAGATTTAGAGAATATGACTTTCATTAGACCAGAAACTATGCAACTCCTAGAAGAAAATATAGGGTCAGCACTCCAGTATATAAGCACAGGCAACAGCATTCTCAATAAGAAGCTTCTGCACAGCAAGTAAAACAATTTGGAATGTGAAGAAAGAACCCACAGAATGGAAGAAAGTCTTTGAAGCTACTCTTCTAACTGGAGTAATAGCTAGAATATATCTCAATACCAAAAAATCAAATAACCCAATTAATAAATGGGCCAATGAATTAAACAGACACTTTTCAAAAGAAGAAATACAACTGGCCAACCAATAACTGAAAAAATGTTCAACATTTTTACCAGTTAGAGAAATGAAAGTCAAAGGCACACAGAGAATTCATCTCACAGCAGTCAGAATGGCAGACATCAAGAATACAAATAATGCTGGGGAGGATGTGGAGAACAAGGAATAATTTTACACTGTTGGGGTTGTAAGTAAGTAGAACCGCTATGGATATAAGTATGGAGGCTGCTCAAAAGACTAGGCATGGAACCACCATGTGACCCAGCTACAGCACTGCTATTTTCTTGAGTAATTGCAGTCATCATACTATAGTGATACACGCACGCTCATATTGACAGAAGCATGATAGACAAACTCCGGAACCAGCCTTGGTATTCATCAACAGATGAACGGATAAAGAAAAGGTGCTAAATATACACAATAGAGCTTTCTTCAGCCATAAAGAAAAATAAAATTTTGTCCTTTGCAGGAAAACGGATGGAACTCGAGATTGTTGTTAAATAAAATAAGCCAAACTCAGAAGGTCAAGAATCATAGGTTTTTCTCTCACATGTGGAAAGTAGAAAGGAAAAAGAAAAGAAAGGTGGGTGGCTGGGGGTGATGATGATGTGTCAGGGGTCTCAAGAAAATCAAAAGGAGATTAGTAAAGGAAAGGGACAAAGGAGTGGAAGGTTAGGAGGGACAAAGAAAGTGCCTAGGCCAAAATATATTCTTATTTTGTATGCTTGTACATATATGTAACGACAATTTTTTATCATGTTGTACAACTATAATTCACCAATAAAGAATGTGGAAAAATAAAAGTGAAAAATATAGAATTTAACTTTCGGTTTCTTTATTGTCAACAAGAGGAAATAATATTTTCTTAGTCTGGGTATCAAATACATAAAAGCAACCCTTTCTTTTCTTTTCTTTTCTTTTTTTAAGAGAGAGAGAGAGAAGGAGAGGGAGAGAGAGAGAATATCACTTTTATTTATTTTTCCTTCTGGTCACTCTTTCTCTGACACTTAGTTGTATATGTGATGCTGGGGTTTGAATTTAGGTCCTCAAGCATGCTAGGCAAGTGCTCCAACCACTGAGCCACCATTCCAACCCAGCTTCTGGATAAATTCTGCTATCATAATAACTTTGACAACTATATCAAAATTTTCTTACATTGAACTTACTACAAGTTAAATCATTAAATCTTAAAACTTCTTCACTTGGTCTCAAGTTTTTTTGTGCTCCCGAAGAGAGAGGAAAAGCTCTCTGATTTCTTCTTAAAAACCTTCTGACTCTTAGTCATTTGCTTTCTATATTTATTCAATCGTTGCTAGCTATGAAT
Organism: Aplodontia rufa; assembly: GCA_004027875.1. Taxonomy (NCBI): domain Eukaryota; kingdom Metazoa; phylum Chordata; class Mammalia; order Rodentia; family Aplodontiidae; genus Aplodontia; species Aplodontia rufa. Next base: position 8,537 of record PVKS010021332.1, on the reverse strand, counting down.
TGTAGTTCACACATGAGTTTCCTTTTATCCTTGTTAAACTTCCTCTAGTTAGCTTCTACCCTATTTCTGCATCCATTCAACACAGCAATGTCTTAGCTTAGCTTTGAACTCCTTACCCACTTCCCCTCTATGCTGGCTATTTTGCCACAGTTTTTATAGAATGTTCTTATTTATTTTTTCCTCAAATGAAACTCAAAGTTTCAATTTATCTTATAATCAATAACTTCAAAAAGTTTTCCCTACCATCCCTGATTTTGGAATGAATTGTGTCTCATCCTCAATGCTTATGTTAAAGCCTTAACTACCAATGTGATGGTATTTGGTGATGAAGCCTTTGGGAAGCAACTAAGCTTAGATGAAGTCCTGAAATTTGGTCCCCATGATGAGATTTTGTTTACTGGTTCTGTTTTAGATATAGCCATATACAATGACATCATTATAAAAGCATGAAGTTTAATTTGTTCTAATTCAGTCTCCGTTTTTGTCCCTTCATCTCCCTTTACCCCACTTGCTATTATTTTCTGATATACATGACAATAGAATATACATTGACATAGTTTTATAAAAGTTTGTGTCAGTGTTCTTATAAATAGACTATAGATAGGAAGTGAAACTCTCTCTTTTTGCTGATGACATGATCCTGTATCTGGAAGATCCAAAAAACTCCATCAGTAAACTGCATGGATTCATAAATCAATAGCTTTCCTATACACTAATAATAATAGGACTGAAGAAGAAGTCAGGAAATCAGTCCCTTTCAAAATACCTTCTAGAAAAATAAAATACTTGGGAATTAACCTTACAAGGGAAATCAAAGATCTCTTCAACGAAAACTATCGGTCATTGAAGAATGAAATCCAAGATGACCTAAGAAGATGGAAAGATGTCCCATGCTCTTGGATAGGCAGAATTAATATAATATAAATGGCCATTCTACCAAAAGCCCTATATAGATTTAATGCTATCCCTATAAAGATACCTATGTCATTCTTTACAGACATAGAAAACGCAATTCTCAAATTCATTTGAAACAATAAGAAACCAAGAATTGCCAAAACACTACTAAACAAGAAAGATGAAACAGGTGGCTTTGCCATTCCAGATCTAAAACCATACAATAGAGCCATAGTAACAAAGACAGCATAGTACTGATAGGAAAGAAGACCAATGGAATAGAATAGAAGACCCTTAAACAAACACTCAAATCTTTAAACATCTGATTTTTGACAAAGGGGTCAAAATATTACATGGAGGAGTGACAGCCTCTTCAACAAATGGTGCTGGACAAACTGGTCAGCCACTTGCAGTAAGCTGAAATTAGACCCATATCTTTCTCCTTGCACAAGAATCAAATCAAAATGGATCAAGGAGCTGGAATTAAACCAGCTACACTGCAACTGATGGAAGACAAATTAGGTCCAACACTTCAGCATTTGGGAGTAGGCAAAGACTTTCTCAACATGTCTCCTAAAGTGAAGGAAGTAAAGTAAAAAATCAGTGACTGGGATGCCATAAAGCTAAAAAGCTTTTGTACTGCCAAGGAAACAATCAAAAGAGTCAAGAGGTTTCCTACGGAAACAGAGAGAATAATGGGCTATGATTCCTCAGACAGGGGTCTCATATCCAGAATCTACAAAATCCTCAAAAATCTCAAATACAAAAACACTAACAAACCAATTAATAAATAGGCCAAAGAGCTAAATAGAAACTTCTCAACAGAGGACATTGAACAAGCCAATGAATACATGAGAAAGTGCTCTAAATCTCTAGTAATCAGAGAAATGCAAATGAAAACTACATTAAGAAATCACCTTACGCCAGTCAGAATGGCAAAAATAAAGAAAATAAGCAATAATAGATGCTGGAGGGGATGTGGAGAGATAGGGACACTAACACACTGTTGGTGGAGCTGCAGACTGGTACAGCTCCTCTGGAAAGCAGTGTGGAGAATCCTCAAAAAACTAGAGATGAGCACACCATAGGATCCTCCTATTCCACTCCTGGGTATTTTTCCAGGGGATTTAGAATCAGCACATTACAGTGACACAGCAATATCTACGTTCATAGCAGCTCAATTTACAACTGCTAGATTATGGAAACAACCCAGATGTCCCTCACTTGATGATTGGATCCAAAAACTGTGGTACATTTATACTATGGAATTTTACACAGCAATTAGAAACAATGATATTGCAGCCTTTGAAGGTAAATGGATGGCTGTGGAAGAAATTATGCCTAGTAAAATCAGCTTAACCCAGAGAACCAAGGGTTGAATGTCTCCACTCATCTGTGGAGGTTGGAAATAGACCCTGCCATTCAGAAAGGTGGTTTATTATCATGTGTTAAATCCAGATAAGGTGTAATGTTATACAGCCTAATACTTTTTTAGAGATATTGTGGGTAAGGGAAGGGAGGGATAAGGGTGGGAAATTGGGGGGGGCACGCCTGGGGGTAAATCTAGTATCCAGAAATTATATACATTTTATATTATTTTGTTAAAAATTTGTATAGTTGTTCAAAAATAAAAATTAAAAAAAAGACTATAGAGAGTTTCTTCTCTCTCTTCAAGAGCACAAAGAGCTTGAAGCCAAGTGAATACAGGAGAAGGTGATTGCAGCTTACAAACCAAGAGAGAAGGGCCTTAGTACATTATGAGCACCTTGATCATGAACTTCTCAGCAGCAACATTTCTGTTGTTTAAACCACTCAGCGTTTCGTAGTTTGTTATAACATCCTGAGCAGAGATATTAGCTGACAGTAATTTGTAGTCAGAAAACTGTACAGGGAGAAGGTAGCTTTCTACTCCTAAGAAGTGCATAGAGTTAGGTTCGTCCATTACAGAGAGGAAAAAAAGAAACACAAAGAGAGGTGCACAAGCAAGTGCTCACACATACGTGATTATTTTATTATTGGTGCTTCTGGCCTGAGTTCTAAAGTCCTCCAAAGGGGGATGAGCTATAGTCCAGTGATTTGCAAGCTGCTCTAATATTTGTGATTCAAATAGGAAAACACAATCATTTTTAATTAAAATATTTTAACATACATTTCCCTTAAGCTGGACAAAATTACTTACCGGGAATTGAATTAGCTAAAGATGTATATTCTCTTAGGAATAATTGCTACTCTAATATTTTAAATGGGGCTTAAAATATCTTTATATTACTAATAAAAGTCAGTCAGCCTGAGTTAAAAGCCTAGCTGAGCCACTAACCACCTATGAAAAATATACTTCTCATAAATATTTCAAAAGTTCTTTAATTTTTACTTACTTAGTTTCCTCACCTATAAATGTAGATTATGGTAACACCTACTTCTTAGAGGGGAAGTGTTTAAATGTGGTGGAGCTTACATGTAAAACACTGAGAATAGGGTAAGCACCCACTAATATTATTTTACATGATTTCTGCCTTTAAAACCTTTAACAAGATATTTTAATATTCAGTGTGGACACCGTATACATGGCCAAATCGTCTATTTTCATAATGAGTAATAAATCCTCCCCCTCCTTCTTCTTCTCCTCTTTTCTAATGCTGGGACTGCTTTCCAAGAAAAAAATAACATTCTCCATTTCCTTGTCAGAATATATATATTCCTAAAATACTTATGATCCAGGGAGTTGAGAAACAGAATGTTTTAATCTAAAGTCATGGACATCTAATTTCCAACTATTACAGGTACATTTCAGAGAACGGAGAGGTGTCACCACTTTATCATTAGGAAAGTGATTATTTCAAGTCCCAGTCTTGATCAATAGTATACTAACATTTATGGTCCGTGTAATGATTTGCTTTCATAGACAAGTGTTGCATGGGTTTCCTGTAGGGTCCCTGTAGAGTGAACATCTGTGTCCCACTAAACTCATATGCTGATATTCTAACTCCCACTGTGATGGTATTAGGAGCTAAGGCCTTTAGGGAACTGATTAGATCATAAGGGTAGAGCCATGATGAAAGAGATTAGTGGCTTTAGAATTGGGACCCAGAGTGCTCAGTCTGCTTTTCTGCCGTGTGAGGAAGCATCAAGGAGTAAGCAGTCTGCATCCTGGAAGAGGGCCACACTGGCACCCTGGTCTTGGATTTACAGGCTGAAGTCTGCAAGAAATAAATGGTTAGTGAAGCCAACTAATCTATTGTATTCTGTTATGACAGTGAGAGTAAGTGAAGACAGGGTTCTTTCTCTTCTACATGTAAAGAGAAAGGCTTAATGCAGTTTTTTAACTCTCATTTTTACTCTCATAATTCAATAAAGACTGTTATCTGGGGGGCGTTTGTCAACTCCTATTATGAATATGTGAATATGTGATAATATTGCAGATTCAGCCAGTGTTATGATCTGTATCTTAAATGAACCCCCAAGGCCCACATGCCAAAGGTTTAATTGTCAACCTGTGACACTACTGGGAGATGATGGAACATTTACGAGGTGGCCTTAATGGAAAGAAGTTAGGTCACTCGGTGCATGTTTTTGAAGAGGTAAAGATGCTCCAGCCCCTTCTCCTCTTTTAGCCTCCTGGCCAGCTGAGAAAGATAGTTTGCTGCACTTTGTACCCTATACCATGAAGATCTGCTTCACAACAGCCCCAGAAGCAATGGAACCACCAAATTATGAACCAAAACCCCTTCACTCATGAGTCAAAATAATTCTTTCCTCCTTAAAAATACGTTCATTTTCTCAGGTATCTCATAACAGTGACAAAACTGAATATAATAGCAAATAAGAAAACATATGTTGGGGGAATTGAATTTTGAATAACTATTACTGTCATACTGCTCCATAAAATGTTATTGAGGTTAACCTGAATGGCAAATAGAATTCTACAAAACCAGCAGTTTATTAGTTGCTCCGGTAATCTCAGGGAATTTTATGCTCTTTGTGACATTTTTTCTGCCCAGAGCTTGTATCTTGCATCTCTTATTTGGTCTATGCTAACCTAGAGCTTGCACTGTGCTTTAATGAATGGTGAGATATTACGTGTTCTTTTGTTTATCAAAGTTACACTCTTTTCTTCTCCATGTTTACTTTATAAAATTCTACATACAACTGTTTAATTGCACATGGCTTCTAATCATTTCTATCCCAAATCAGATTTCACATACTCTTAAAATGAAACTATGACTTGATAAGGTGAATATTTTAAATGGATTGTTATGATATTCTTAAATTCTATGAATTTTGTTTACTTTAGTGCATTAAAAGCATAAGTGAAGAGCATGAACTCTGAGTTGCATTTTATAAAGCACAGGCAATAAGAGATAATCAAGAAATGTGTAGCCTACATTCTTCAGCAGATGACCATAAATCACTGGAAAGTACAAAAGACTTCATTCAATCTTTGCTTCAGAACTTTTTTTGGTGCGTTTTTTTATCCTGCTAGCTGGAGATGCTAAGGCTAATAGTGTTATTTTCTAAAAGCTTGTATGTGTATCTGAAAGTGCTATTACATGAATCTATGCCTCTTTGTCTCAGCCACTCCTGGGGTGGATTCCATTATCCGTAGCTCTATTGCTTTATGGATAACACCTTGCTTCTCTTTGGACAGAATCTATTTCTAATTGTTTGCTCACTGCAGTGCTTTGTAGGTTTCCTCTGCCTATGACTACATTTCATTGCCCCCCAAAGGGGGCTTCTGAGCTCCTGAAAGATTTGTTCAACCCACCTTCTGTTCTGTTCTCCCTCACTCTCTTTTTGGGAAACGTTTACCTTGATATCCTGGTGTTTTGTTCTGTTGACTCCCATCATGTGGTTTCACTGCAAAGGTAATTTGCAATGATCATTTTTGAAGCTTTGGGTTTGAATGCACTATCTTTAAACAAGTTCTAAGTCTCAAATAAGAATTGAATTGAAAGTACATGCTTTTATTAATAAGTTTTATGTAATATAAAAACAAATGTGAAGGAAGGGGTGAAAGTTTATTCCTATTTATATCTTACAAAGTAAACTATAATATGTAAAACTTAATTGTAAAAGTTTTTTTCGGAGGTGATCATTTATAGTAGGTGATTAAAAGTAGACTTGCATTGATAATGTATATATATACACACACATGTGTATATGTATGAAACAATTATATACAAATCAAAGAAATTATTTTTATTTACTGTCAAATGTTAACATCTGAGCAAAGGAGAATGAAAACACAGTTGTAAATAAAATAATTATAAATTAAAAATAAAAGATAGCAGTGTTTCCCATATTTAGAACAGAGAACTAGGGTTAAAAAAGGTCAAAGGTTATAGATAAAGTGAAACAAATGCTCATAACACTATTATGAATTTTACTTATTAAGAGGCAAATATATGTCTCTATTTTTAAATCCATTGCGATTCTGAACCTGTGTTTTTGTAAGTTTCACAAAGTAGCTGAAAAACAATAAGCATTAAGGACACCAGGAAAAAGCAAACAATAGCAGCAAAAAATGCACCCATGGGGTTCCTTCCCCTCAGTCCCTCAGTCCTCAGAGGAGCTCTTCCTCACCACAGGCAAATGACTGTCACAGTCCTCTCATCAGTGCTTGGTTCACCTTAGGAAGAAGATAATTTCATAAAATAGTCCAGCCTTGGGTGGCATTTGTTCTCAGACGTCACTGTCCTTTTGTTAGTTCCTAGGTCTTTCTCCTGGAATTCTGCCATCCTTTGCTAATAAACATGTCTTTGTTTTAATGAAGTATATAATTATTTTGTATTTTCTGTCTATAGATTGCTGTATTTCATTTTGATGTTATTTTAAATCATATATTCAATAAGAAAATTCAACATAAACTTAAGCTTTAAACATTAGCTTATCAGCAATTTTGTTTGCATTCATCACCTCCCATATGATTATTTCATCTTAGATTCACACAAAATTTATGATGACAATTTTTTAATCAGAGTTGAAATTTATGACTATATAAGTTAAGCAATGACACTATACAATACATAACTTACTTCAGTTATAGTTAATTTACATTTGTTCTGTCTCTTTTGTAGAATTGACACAAACCACATGTTAATTATAATTGTCTTTACATGAAGTCAATATGATTTCCCTGCAACTTTGTAAATTTTCCTCAATTATGTTGCCATATTCTTTTGCATTAATATATTCAGATTAATCGCATAGATTTAAGACAAGTCCAAGAACAGACACTATTTTTATTTATTCAATAACTTTTAATTTTTTAGTTAGAGATTTAATTAAATTAGATGATAAACCTAGCATATTACAATTTATCCAATTTGTAAATTTATCTCCCATCTCCTTCTTTTTATTTTATTCGTAGACTCTTTCATTTGACAAGCACCAGGTATAGTGTATAGTGCACAGGGCCTTAAAGGACATAACAAGAAATGCAACCAAACATGATTTCAGTAATGTCTACATCTTCTCTTGTTCAGAATATGGGTTTGTCTCAATTTAGCATTTTTTTAATTTGAAGTTAAACAACATTAGTAACATGCATTAAATCAGGTATCTGTGATATGTACCTCTTAGTTGTTTTTTCTTAACCAGGGCTAAAGGACCATGTGCTCACAATCCACAGATACAAATATATTTCAAGCAATAAAAGATAATGTTTTGTTTGATCTTATTCTAAGCTCATTTAAAACTTAGGTCACATGCTTTTTATTTTATATCTTAAAATGTAACTTCTTACAAATCCTGTTGCACACAGGCTATTTATTCAAATTTCATAAAGAATATGTTATTATTAGCCTTTGTTTTATTAGCTTATATATTTTGAACTATTAGAAAAGATTATAGAGTATTTTATTTGCTAATATTGTAGCAAATATTAGCTACAATAATACAGCTGGAGCATTGGCTCGGCAGTTACAGCGCTTGTCCGGCATGTATGAGTACATGGGTTCAAACTCCAGTACCCATGTATACAACTAAGTGGTGGAGCAACAAAAGCCATATGAAAAACTCAATAAAAATTGATTCTCTCTCTTTCTCTCTCTCTCTCTCTTTCTCTCTCTCTCTCTCTCACTGTCTTTCTCTCTTAAAAAAAATATTGTAGGACTTTGGCACTAGGACATCTTAGATTTAAATCCTATTGAAGTCATTCCACTATATACTTTACTGTAAATACTGTTATAAATTTCTATGCAACCTAATTTGCATCAATGTTTTAACACACAGGTTAAGGCTGTCTCAGAAATCATAGATTTTCCCTAAGCACTAAGATTCAGAGGACACAGGAGAATTCAGCACAGATCAACACTTATTTCAGGAGAAGCCTGAATCTCTCCAGCACTGAATTATTCTTGTTTTGTTCCTGTCTGGTCCAGGGAGAGAGGAGTTACAAGGCTACAATTGACCCTTTCCTCCCCAATATAATGAAAGCAAACTGATTTGAAGCATTCTCGCTTTCACACCTTTTATTAACCTATATCTTTTATATGTAGACTTATATGCTTTTATAGGTAGACTTCTCAGAAAATTTGTCTATATGTGCTAATCACAAAATTGCACTCTAATTTATTATTCAACCCCTAAAGAATGACTTTTGTAGGACCCTGTTCCTCCCTCACTTCTCAAGAACTTCCTGAATC
>PVKS010021331.1:0-35419 GCA_004027875.1 Aplodontia rufa | reverse complement strand
ATGAATAAATGAATGGGAATGAATGCTCTCCTAAGTGAAAGGAAAAGGCCAAATTTGTACCAAGAGAGTACAGAATACCTAGAGAACAGTAAGTCTAACATCCAAATATCAAATGAAACAGCATGGTGCAGAGGAGGGAAAAAATTAGTGAAATGATAAAAATACTTCCATTACATGAAAACGTCTAGATGCAGTAGATTGCAGCAAGACCTAGAATTAACGCAATGAAAAGAACTGACACATCTGAGATAATCACATATGACTGCTAGAGCTTATTAATATCTTTAACTCAAACATATAGGAGACAAGAGCTCACGATTGTCTCCAGACTGTTATCTTTAGGTTTATGCATTTACTAATTAGTGATTCACCTAAATGACTACTTTAGCATGTGAGAGTGTAGTAGTATTGATCTAAGTGGTGGTGTCTTCTACTGTAATTGTTTATTTTTTCTTCATCTGTTAAGAGGACATTAAGCACTGGAAAGAATTCAACTGTCAGAGTTACAAACTTGAATTCTAAAATCCCCAGGTTGGTTTCCTGTGGTCTACCTCACAGGGAGGCTTTTGGGGATGCACTTATCTTCATGTATACACCCAAACAAACTTAAAAACTACTCAATTTTAAATGCCAACACTTCAACTGTACTTTTCAAAAGCACAATAGTCCAGTCTATTATCTAATAGCTAGTAAAATTCAACACAAAATAAGCAACACTATATCAGCCAGCATTTTTATACCTTCTGAAGTTCTGAAAAATTGCAAATTGGTTTAAGCCAAAAGAGGTAAAGGAATGAAATTATTCCTTCAGGCTTAGAGGACACTGTGCCAAATTTCATTTCTAGCTGCATATTTCTGACCAAGTTCAACATCCCTGAAAAGAAAATAAATAAAAGAGAAAATATCCCTTTAACCACAGCAGGGCAACATTAGTAGAGGCTGCTGTGGGGAGAGAAGGCTTCTGGGGTGCTTCTGGGTTTGATTTCCACTGAGAGGATGCCTGCTCACTCCTGAGGCTGAAGGACCTACTCTGATGAGGTAATGGTTCTGCCAGTTTCACTGGGTCATGCTCTCTCAGCACATTCTTTCTCCCTCTCCTCCCTGAGAAGGTGCTGTAAACAAGTCATCCTGAGAAAGAGCTGCTGCAGAGAGTGAGCAAATCCTAAATTCAAAATTCCTGGGAACACTGGCTCTGCTTCTGGTAGTCTGGACATAACTAGAAGCCTAAAGCACAAGAACAGCTAGGAAGAAACGGGTTTGATAAGAAGGGCCCAGTGGTTCAGACAAGAGAGAAACAAAGAAAAAAAAAGTGACTATAATCGAAATATTATTTTTTAAATGGAAGCTCAATTTTTAGATTGCTTAGATGTCTTGATGTATGTTGAGCAATTACAAATACATATCAAAAAACTCTGGAAATTAAATAACATTATAAAAACTGTATAATATGAAGAAATAAAATTAAATAAATGACAAACAGATAAGCAGCTTATACCATGGATCCTAAAGCCAGGACAGCTCTGAAAATATCCAAATCATGCATGCATATATAAAGCTGGGAGAATCAGCTAAAATCACTAGGAAATTAACTGCCAACACATGCACACACTTATACCCATATAATATTCTTTATTGAAAAAAAAGGAATTCCTTTTACCTTTTATTGAAGGGGAGATGCATTGTGTGCATGGGAGGGGGAAAGTGACTGAAACACCCATGATTTACAAATTCATAAGGATTTCTACCAAAACCACAGTGCTCAGCTAAAGTGGTGTTTTTGTTACATTCAGGTGGAAGACTGTAATCTTTCTCTTGGGCATAAAATCAAAAGCATTCTAAAGGACTTCCATTTATTCAATCTATCTTACTGCCAAAAAAAAAAAAAAATCATGATTACCCACAATAAAATGACAGGGTGACAGAGCTACGCTTTTAAACTGGGCTGGTACCTGAAGCTCTTGCATAGGGACATTCTGCATAATGTAGCTCACATAAAAGGCTTTGTTCTCCATCGCCTCACTGTGGTTGCAAGCCTCAATTTCAGTTTGCGGTCCTTCCTCTAACAGAGGGATCATTGAAAAGAAATTTTTTTTTTAACATTTAAGTTAGTTTTTTGCTAACATTCATTAGCATCTTTACTTTACGCCCCAAATTATATATCACCTAACAATATTTTTTTGTTTTGCACTACAGATATCATTCACAACATAATCCCCAAAGCCTCAAAGATAAATTTAAAAGGATAAGCATCCACTCTCTTTTGTAATATGTTTACGGTGTAACAGATATGTGTACTTACATATGTGTGCACATGCATTTAAACAAAAAGGCTTCACGCTGACTCAGTTTTAAAAGGTGTGTGTTCTGGAAGCATTATGCTAAGGTCTTACAACAGATGGTATACAGCAATTGTCACCAAGGAGCTTGTTGCTAACTAAAGCTTTTTATTTTCTGACCAAATCCAGAAGTCCTGGTGCCAGGATGAATAACATCAATTTCCAGTTTTCAAGCAAGGTGTTTTTTGACTCCATTCTCTTTACTACTCCCTTCTCCTCCCCACACACCCAAACACACACCTCCCCTCTCCGGCCCCTCACACACTCTTTCTTGAAATTTCCATCCTAAACAAAAGACAGGTCGAAAGAGGAAGGCAGTCAGCCCTGTAGCCTCCAACCCCAAAGAAAGTCTTTAAAAAAGAATAAAAGAACAGATGGACAGTAGATGCAGCTTCCACCCCTGTCGTTTAAAAAGAAGAAAGAGAGACCGTGGCAGCTCAAGCTCAATCAGACTCATTTCTTCGCGCCCCGCCCTCCAACACGACCAGACATCGATTTTCATTTTCCTAAAATTATAAATATGTATCAGCCCTCCTCTTCCAGCTATCTCTGGAGCAATTGCAGGGATAAATGGTTTGAAACTGACAAGGCCTCCCTCCCTCCCTGGCTCGCTGTCAGTGTTGTGCAGGTCTCTGCGCCTGGATGGGCAACCTCCAATTCCTTTTTCCTATTATCTTTGTCTAACTCGCTCCCCGTCTTTCTACAGCTCCGGTATCCTACCTGACGCAAGTTCCCAGGGCTTTCAAAGTGGTACCTAACAAGGTCATTCGCTCTCCCACACATCTAGAGCCCAGGTACCAGCGCCCGCTGCCGGGCTAGGAACTGACACCTGGAGAGGCCGCGGCTTCAGTCAGGGGGGAGGCTGGACAGGTCCTGCCAGGGCTCCCAAGTCACCCAGGACCGGACCACCCCTTCCCCGCTCCCGCTGGGGTCCTGCCGGAGGCTCCCTCTCGGCCGAGACCGAGGCTGAAGCGCGGGCGCTCTCATCTGGACCCGAGCTGGGGACGGATCTCTTACCTGCGCGCAGTAACAGAATGGACCTGCGATCGCCGGCGGTCGCGCTGCCACTGTTCACCGACTTGGAGAGCTGTAGCCCTCGGGAGGAGCGGAGGGGAGGAAGGGACAGGGGAGAAGGGGGAGGAGAGGAGAAGGAAGAGAAAGAAGCGGAAGGGAAGAAAAGGCAGAGAGGATGCTGCCGCTGCTGCCGCCGCTGCCACCGAGAGCCCGCGCAGCCCGAGCGCCCGCCCAGTCTGAGCCCGGCCCCGGCTGCAGGCTCCGCGCGGCCGCCCCGCCCCGCCCCGGCCCTTCCCCCGCCCCGCGCAGGTCCCGCCCGGCTCCCGAGCCCGTGGGCGGCCGCCGCTGGGCTGGCGCTGCCACCGCCGCAGTGTCGGGGAGGGGGAGCGCGGTCGCCCCGCCTCCTGCCGCAGCCTGCGGGCCGCCCGGCGGGGACAACGACGAGGCTTCGGAGAGCCCCGCCCAGCCACGGCCGCAGAGGGCGGCGGGGCTGCAGCGCCCGGGCGGCCTCCCCTGGGGCCCTGCTCTCCTGGACTGTGCCCTCCCCGAGCAAAGTGAGTCCTACACTTTGAGCAGACGGGACGGGCAGACCTTCCTTGCGACAACCGGGAGGCAGCTTTAGTCTCTCAGGGAGGAGCCCGCCTTAGGCGCCCCTCTTTTCCTTCTTTGTGTCACAATGAGGCAGGGGTTCCAGGGACGCCCTCAGTGGAGAAAGCTCGGTGACCCTACTAACCTAACGACAGGTGCTTCAAGAAATGACAAAGGAAGATGAGGGGGCACGAGAACATAGACTAACTCTTGTCAGTGCTAAAGGAGCAAAGTGAGGGTGTAGAGAATTCTAGACCCGGCTCCGCCACTAATCAAATTCAGTTGTTGAATTATTGTTTCAACTGATGCTTATTGAAACCTACTGTTTGTCGGACGCTGTACTAGACCCTGTGGAAACATCAGCGAAAAAAACAGACACCCCGCCCCCCCCACAATAAAAAGGACCCTGGCTCCAGGAATATCCCATTCCAGATAGCCAGATGTACCCCAAGAGACAGAGCACCTAGCCTAACTCAGGGTGTATTAGTGTCAGCTGGAGACTAAAAATGCCAGCACCACCCTTGCATACTTTTTAAAAAATAAAAGAAGGGTGTTTAAGGAATGATTCAAATACAATAAATTAGTAAACACAGAAAACACTGACCCTGAAATGTCAGCAAAAAATCACCTCTTAAATACCTCTGAAAGAGAAACAATCGACTAAGAAAATTTGACTCTTTACCATGAAATCTTCCTAATCAGAGATGTTAAGTAGAGAAGATGCAACTTAGAATGACTTCAAGTGGCTATACCAAATACTCAGAAAGTATTTTTAAGGTAAGCCAAGATAGCAAGGTGTGACTTAGTTTCGACATTACTGATGAAACAGTAGCTATAATTCGGATTTGTCACTTATTTAACCACAGAACCAGAAAATAGAGCATTAGAGTTAGTATCTTAAGCATTTGGTCCAATTCCCTCAATTTTAAGATGGAAAAGAGACCCAATGATGGGAGGCTGCAAAGATTAAAATACATTACAGAGCAAGATGTAGACCCCTGATCTCCAAAGTCACACCCCACATTCTGTAGGGCTGCCTCCACCCAGCAGCATCCCACAGTCCAGTGACACTGGTAGTGAGGCTGGGAGTATCAGGGTACACCCAGTAGCAGGGAGTTTGTAGGGGTTAGTGCTCCTCCCCAGAAGGTGACATGATTGAAAAGGAGGTTTTAGAGACCAGGAAACAATATTCAGTATGTGGATGGAAGGAAGGAGTAGGTGTCTTGTCAGTGTTAGCAGACATATGCACGTGCTGTTGAGAGAATCTCTTTGGTCCTGTTTAGTCCGAGCATTGGGGGTTTCGCCCTTCCTACTAACACTGTGCTATTTGATACAGGGGCTGTATTCCAAAAGGAAGGTACATTTTTGCCTTCCTTCATTTCAGAATTCCCCTGGGACTGCATTGACCTGGGCTTAAAGTAAACATACATAATTTCAGGCATTGACAACAAACCTGCCAATCCACATTTTGTCTGCAAACCAACTATTTCATCCACCTTAGAGGTTCACTGAGTCAGCTGAACACACAGCCTTTCTCTTTGGGGAGTCTCATCCTTACAAGAGAGATTTCCTCCTCTTGCCACCTAACTCTCTTAGTCAGAGTTCTGTCAGAAAAGCAACACCCATGTTCAGTAGTTTGGTAGAAGGAATTTAACATGGGGGACTAATTACCCAGGACTAGAGCAATTGAACAGTTAAATAGGGAAGGATATACAGTACAATCATAGCTAATTTGGTAGGAAATTGCTTCCAATATTGGGGCTGCAGAGTCCTGCAGAAGCTTTTATTAGAGGTCAAAAGCCTGAGCTGCTTTAAAAGAACTGAAACCTCAGTGGGAATGTCCAGTAGGCGATGGGAAAATCAGGAGGTCACAGATACTGCTGGGGATTCCTCCAGAAGCAGAGAAAAAGAAACACTGGGTCTTCTCTTTCTCTACCACTTTTCAACATTCTGCCATTGGATGAACCTAGAACGAAGTCAGCAGACAGCAGCCCAGGAAATGGAGTTGAGAGGACTCAGTGCCCTGGAATGTTGAACAACACTGAGAAAGGACTGCAAGTATTTAGGCTTCCAGTTTAATCAGGGAATTTTAATTTTGTGCCTGAAGAGACTATTTTGTTTTCTTCAGCAAAGCGTCCTCTCCTTAGAGGAAGCCCCTCCTCATGTTAGGTTCCCCATGTAGCAGTTGAAAGCACAGCACCAGCATGTCTCTCTTCTCTTCCTAAGGTGGGCATGTAGCATTGGCTAAATCGATAACAGGACCTCCATATGCACAGTGAATGGCTGCCTATGGTGGTCATATGTCCCAAATACTTACTATTGGATTTTCCCCATGAAATGTGCCATATGGACAATAATGAATAAGATGGATTCAGCTTTACAGTCATCAGTGACTATCATTCCTTCCATATGGAGACCATGCTATGAGATGGCAAGAGAAAGCCCTTGAAAATACTCTTGGTTCCTCTACGTCTCAAGGCAGACCTGCCATTATTCATCCAATAGATTTTTTTTCTTCTCTCTAAGCTTGCTTAAGTTGAATTCCTATTACAACTAAAGTAGCCTTGACTAATATGGTGCTGGATTCCAAAAAGTAAACCATGAGTAGGAAGGACCTGCCAACATTTATTTTCACAATTACCTCTTTTGTCTCCAGGCTAAATTCTTAATTTGTGTTTCCTGGCTCAGAAGGTTCTATCCATGAATAGTCATACACTTTCTCAGGAATGATCTGATAGTATGTCAATCAGAAATCTATGAGGATCAAGGAATTTCTACTGGTTAGGGGAAATCTCTGACAGAGGTTATGCTGTATAGTATTAGAAGAACCACACTATAAACTAGGAACCCAGGTCTTACACTCTAAAGATGCTGTTGTCTGGTTTTGGTGACATTTGGTACCATCCTCTCTCTCTCTTTTTTTTTTTTTTTTTTGATATTGAGGATTTAACCAGAGGTGCTTACCACTGAGTCACATCCCCAGCTCCTTTCACCCTGCCTTTTTTTTTTTTTTTCCTTTCCTGAGACAAGTTCTGGCTAAGTTGCTTAGGACCTCACTAAATTGTTGAGGCTATCTTTGAACATGCAAACCTTCTGCCTCGGCCTCCTGACATGATGGGATTACAGGTGTGCACCACCATGCCCAGCTTGACTATTATCAGTGAATGAGGAGATTCAACCACGTACATCTGAGTTCAATTCAGTTGTATAAATCTATTTATGAGATTTCCAGCTCAGCATATTATTACTGATGAGCATTAATTAAGTGGCCGTTGCAAGGTTCAGACTCATGCAGACAATGCTAACAGAATGTGCAACTGTCAAAGAAGAGACTTGGTTGCAAGAAGTAGGTACCACACTAAAAAGCCCGTGCTCAGTTCTGAAGACATGAAAATTTTTTACCTTCTCCGTGTGAAAAAAGAATTTTGTTTTGTTTTTATTTTTATGATCTTTTTCTGTATGGATGGTCTATAATTCAACCAAAATTCCAATCTTCAAACACTTTGACCATTAAAGTACTATTAAAAATAAAATATGAATTTAGGGTGTAGTTTCCCACGTCTCCAGTTGCATGCCTATCTGATTGAACAGATTGCAAAACTACTACTAACTTCATATAGATAATAATTTACCATTCTGTTTTTAGAAAAATTTAATTGAGGTATAATTTGCATTCAATTAAAAGCGAAGATCAGAAATATTCCATTTACATCCCCAACCCTACCCCATAGAGGCTACTGTACTTTTGATTGTTTCTGCATAGATTCATTTTGCATATTCTTGGATACCATATTAAAAATTTGGACTATATATACTTTTTTATATCTGGCTTCTTTTGCACACATTTTTAGGAGATTTGTACTTTGATTTTTATTTTTCCAATTTATCTGCAGTTTCCCTTTTTATTGCTAACTAGCATTTCATTGTATGCATATACCACCTTTTGTACATCCATTTTCTTTTTAGTGGACATTTGAGATATGTCCACTTCCTGACAATTAATAAGGTTTTATGAACTTTAAAAAATTGTGGATATATATTTCGTTTCTTCTAGTCATAGTGAAGTTGCTAGGTCAAATGGTAGGGATACCCTTAATATAATAAGAAATTACCAAAATACATGCTTTCAGTAGTGCTAAGTTGGTTTCAATTAGATATGACCATTCCTCTGATAAGGGCATACTCTGGGGAAAACAAACCAGCTGGAAGCACTGGAATGTAAACAAAGCAGACATATTCTACAGTGGGAAATGACACTTGGAAGAAGAAATAACACAATTTTTTTGTGCCTTTTTAGTTTGAAAGCAACCTGCAGACTGTTCCACCAGGAATCAAGATTCTGATGGAAAATTGCAGTTTTCTTGGGCTGAAGTAGAGAACAGGGTTTGAGGCAACATCCACAAATAGAAAGTAATGGAGAATGCTGAAGAAAACAGAGCCACGAAGAGGGTCAGAGTTTCTAAGCATCATTGACGCCCAAATCTAATGGTTTATTCCTGAACTATGATTGTACGTGGAGCAGACCCAAAGCCTTCTAGATAACCATTAAAACAAAACAAATGGAAAACTGAATTGAGATCTGAGTTATCCAAGTTACAAATGTTGCATTTAGAATCTAAACAAAATGAATGATTCCTAAAACACAATCGTGAACACTGTAGAAATATAACAAAATTTCAAATCTGCATAACATAACATTCACAATGTCCAGGATATAATCGGATATTATTCAATATTCAAAGAACCAGGAAAATTGAGCCACTCTCAAGAAAAAAAAAAAAAAGAAATAAAGAACATTGGCAGAAACTGATTCTTAGATGACCCAGATGTTGAAATTAACAGAAAGTATTTGAAATCAGTTACTGTAACTGTACTCAGTAAGGTAAAGGAAATATAAATAAAAAAACATAGAAGAACTAAAAGTATTGAGCACACCAAATTTTCTTGGCTAATCATGGCAATGTTTCCATGTTCTTGTTGGCTATTCTTATATCTGTCTAGTGTTGCGAAGTATCTTTTCTAATATTTTGCTAATTTTTGAGTTGTTTTTCTGTATATTAAGAAACCTCATAAAGATGTTCTTTATATTCCAATGCAATATATTTATAATATATATTTAAAAAATATTTCCACCCTATCTTTTATTTGCATTTTATTTTGTTAATGATATATTTAGAAGTACAAATTCCTTTAATTTTGATAAAGCCTAACTTAACAAACCAAGTGTTTTATGTATGGTTTGTATTTTGGATGTTCTATTGAAGTAATATTTATCTACTCAATGGATATAAAGAATTTTTTCTATATTTTCTTCCAGAAATTTGGTAGTTATAATTTCTATAATCCATTCAAATTAATGGATATTATGTGATGTATAAGAGATTATATTTTTTCTGTGTGGCTATCAGTTATTCCATAATTATTTTGTTGTAAGATCATTCTTTTCTCATTGAATTATCATACAATCTTTGTCAAAAATCAACTCACCAAATATATATAGGTTTATTTCTGGATTCTTTTGAGCTATTTATCCCCATGCCATACAAAATTATTTTGATTACCCTAGCTTTATAGCAAATTTTGAAATAAGGGACTGCATGTCCTATAATTTTCTTCTTCTTTTTTAAAGATTCTTTTGCCTCTTCTACTCTTTTTATTTCTGTATAAATTTTGGTGTCAATTTCAATTTTAATAAAAATGCTGTTTTAAAATTTGGACGTGTCAATCTTGGCAGAAATGCTGTCTTAACAAGACTGAGTCTTCCAGTCCATAAAGATGGTATAGGTCTATTTTGATTTGGTCTTCTTGAGGTTTCTTTTAGAAAATATATTATAATAAGCTTTATTTCTTAGAGCAATCTTGCACTTAGGGAAAAGTTGAACAGAAAATACAGAAAGTTCACACACACACCTTTCCTCCTGCCCAGTTTGCCTTATTCATATCTTTCATGAGGGTGGGGTGATTCATTTCTTTTTGTCATCAATTAAGTTTATTATTTGTACCTAGTATGTTTATCCATTCAACTATTAAAGGATGCATTTTTGCTTCTAAGTTTGACAATGATGAATTAAGCTGCTGTAAATATTCATGTTCAGCTTGTTGTGATGATGGAAGTTTTCAGCTCATTTGGGTAAATACCTAAGAGTCTGACTGCTGGATTGTCAATACACTGTGTTTACCTTTGTAAGAACTGCCAAACTGTCTTCCAAAGTGACTCCGTATTTCCAAATGCAATGAATTAAAATGTCTTTTGTTCCATATGCTTAAAAATATTTGATATTGTCAGTGGCTTAAATCCCAATATTTTTGGTGAGTTTCTATCAACACCCAATTGTTGTATTAATTTGCAGTTCCTTAATGGCATACGATCTTAACATCTTTTCATATGTGTACCTGTAACCGATATATTGTCCTTGTTGAAGCATCTACTCATATTTTTTTACTTAACTTTTAGTTAAGTTGTTTACTTATTGCTACGTTTTAAGGATTTTTCATATATTTTGGATACAAATCTTTTATCAGATACGTATTTTGCAAATACTTTCTCCAAGTCTGTGGCTTTCATCTTATTCTCTTCATAGTGTCTTTCATAGCAAAGAGCGTTTTAGTTACAGTAAATTTCAACCTGTCAATTTTTCTTTCACAGAGCATTCTTTTGGTGTTGTATCTAAAAATTTATTGCCAAACTCAAAGTTGCCAGGGTTTTCTACCATGTTGTTTTTTAAAGTTTAATAGTTTTGGTTTTGCCGTTAGTTCTATACATCATTTTGAATTGATTTTTGTGGAAGATGTGAAGCTAAAAGCTGGATAATTTTTTTTCATCCTTCCTTCCTCTATAAAATTTTCTTTCTTTTTGGTTTGCATTTTAACATTCAGTTGTTTTAATACAGTTGTTGAAAAAAATTGTGTTATTTCCATTGTATTAATTGTTTATCCCTTATCAAATATAAAGTGAGTATATTCATGTGGATCTATTTCTAGGCTCTCTGTTCTCTGCTTCTGTGAGCTATTTGGCTATTTTTTCTTTCACCAATTCACAGTGTCTTGGTTACTGTAGCTTTATTTGAGTATTGAAGTTCAGTGTTGCTTCTCCAAGTTTGTTCCTCTCTTTTGATGTGTTGTATATTCTGATTTTTTTTTTATTCATATCATTTTCGGATAATTGTGTCTATATCCACAAAGTAATTGACTGGGATTTGCTTGGGATTGCATTGAATCCATAGGTCAAGTTTGAGAGAATTAATGTTTTAGTGATACTGAATTTTTCCATCATTCATTTTAGGTCTTCTTTGATTCCTTTTACTACTTATAGTTTTCCTCATACAGATCATATACATAATTTGCTAAATTTATATTAAATATTTTATTTTTATTTATTTATTTATTTATTTATTCGTAGTAGACAAGTTTTATTATAGAAAGTAAAGCACGGGGAAAAGAGCATACTTCCCCCAGAGTGGGGGAAGGGGACAGAGCCCTAAATATTTTATTTTTGGTGCTAATGTAACTAGCATTGTTTTTAATGTCAAAATTTAACTACTCATTGCTAGTGTATAGGAAAGCAATTGAATGTTGTGTAGAAAGTAACCTAATGTTGTATAGGAAGTTTTTATCTTGCAACCTTGCTATAATCTCTTATTAGGGGCTGGAGCAGTCAGTGGCTCAGTGGTTACAGTGCTTTCCTGGCATACACAAGGATGTAAGTTCAAATTCCAGCACCATGGACACACTGAAGTGTCAGAACAACAAGAACCACATGAAAAACTAAATAAAATTGATTTTCTCTTTCTCTCTCACTGTCCCTCTCTCTTTAAAAAAAAAATTCTTATTAGTTTTGTGAGTTTTGTTGCTGTTGATATTGTTTGTCTTTTATTTCGATTTTTCTGCGTGGACAATCATGTCATCTGCAAACAAAAACAATTTTATTTTTATCCACCCAATCAGTAGCGTTTTATTCCCTATTCTGTTCTATTGTATTAGTTAGGAATTCCGGTAAGATGTTGGACAGTAGAGATTGCCTCATTTCAAACTTAGGGGGAAAGCATCCAGTTTTTCACTATTGTAAATTATTTGTAGATATTATTTATCAAGTTGAAAATGTTTCCTTTTATTATTAGTTTGCTAAGTGTTTTCTTGCAAATGAGTGTTTGATTTTTTCAAATACTTTTTCTGCATCAATTGATATGATCATGTGATTTTACTTCTTTAGCCTCCAAGTACTCTTTTTTGCATATGTTACATTTGCATTTTATTTAGCACCAAATAGTTTCTGAACAGAATTTCTCCTGACACTCTTTCCTTCATCCATGTGTTATGTTAAATCATTCAGTTTAGGCTTTCTTCTCTTCTAATTTAAATATTAGAACTATAAGCTTTTCTCCATACAATGTGCTAGCAGCCCACACATTTTAGTATGCTGTTTCCATTATCATTTAATTCAAAATATATTGTCATTCCATTATGATTATCAATCTTCACACATGTGTATTGGAAAGATATTAACCATGATGGTTAATTTATGCATCAGTTTGACTGGGCTAAGGTATGCCCAGTCAAACATAATTTCTGGAAAACATAATTTCTGTGTGTATCTGTGCAGGTGTTTCCAGGAAAATGAAGCATTTAAATTCATAGACTAAGATCACCCTCATCAATCCAGTAAGACTTAATTAGAACAGAAAGTGTAAAGAAAAGGAAATTTACTCTTTCTTCTTCAGCTGGAATGTCTGTATTTTTCTTCCTTTAGACGTATGTGTTCTGGGAGTTAAATCAATCCCTTTCTCTGTGGTTCTTAGGACAGGTTCTTCAGATCCAACTGGGAATCTCACACTCGGCTTTCATACTTTCAGGTCTTTTAACTGTACTGAATTATGCCATGGACTTTCCTGATCCTTTATCTTGAAGATGGCAGATCATGGGATTTCTCAACCTCCATAATTGTGTAAGGTAAATCTCATGATACGTCTCATATATAGAGAGAGATATATCCTATTGATTCTGTTTCTCTGGAGAACTCTGTTTAATACACTAACTGATAACCAATATCTAATTTAATTCTATTGTGATATAAAGCATACCTTCTATGATTTTAATTCTCCTAAAATTGTATTCAAATTTGTTTTATAGATAAATATAGTGTCTATTTCAGTTAATATTCTAAGTGGCCCTAAAATACATGTATCAAAAGTTGTCTCAAGGGGCTGGAGTGGTGGCTCAGCGGTTCTGCGCTTGCCTGGCATGCGTGAGGACGCCAGTTCTATCCCCAGCACCACATACACGATGAAGTATTGGAGCAACGTGGGTCACATGAAAACTAAATAAAATTAATTCCCTCTTTCTGTCTCTCTCACTGTCCCTCTTTTTTTAAAAAAAGTTGTCTCAAAAGGGATTGGAGACTCAAATAAAATGGCTAAAATAAAACTATGAAATAAATATATGAAATATGAAATAAAACTATGAAAAAATAGAAGAACAATTGTGACTTCAGGTTAGGAAAAGAATTCTTCTTGGTTATTAGCAAAAGCATGATCTAAAAATAGGAAAAAGTTAACAAATTGCTATTTTTAAATTAGAAGTCTTTGCTCTTAAAAGATCCCACTAAGAAAAGAAAAATAACAAATGTAACAGTGGGAGAAAATACTTACAAGTCATACATCACATAAAAGACAAGTGTTCCAGAAATTAAAAAGAACTTTTAAGACAGCAATGAGATAAACAGACTAACTTACTCCCTCAAAAGTAAAAAAATTCAATAGACCTTTTACCACAAATTAGTGGTAAATTAGTGGCTACCAAGAGCATGAAAAGATGCCAAATATCATTAGCACTTAGAAAATGCAAATTGGAAAAACAAGATTCCACCACATACACATTAGAAAGGATATAACTAAAAAGACAGACAATACCAAGTGCTGGTGTAGATGTGAAAAACTGGACTTTTATATACTAATAAAAGTGCAAAATTGTACTTCCACTTTGGAAAACAGTTTGTTAGCTTCTTACAAGTTTAAACATATACTTAGCATATGACCTAAGCATTCTGCTCCCAGCCATCTACCCAAGAAAAATGAAAACATGTGTTCACACAAAGATGTTTATCTTTATGATCATAGCAGCATAATTCATTATAGTTGAAGACTGGAAGTCATCCAAACGTTTACCACCTAGTGAATGAGTAAGCAAGTTGTGATTTATTTCTACACTAGAATACAATGCAATTTAAGGGGACAGAATACTGATAATACGACTACTGGGATGAATTTCAAGACGTTTTGCCCAGTTAAAGGGTCCAGATGCACAATAATACTTATTACATGACTTTATTCAAATGATATATTAGAAAAGGTTAAACAATTGAAACAGCAAGTGGTTCACCGGTTGCCTGAGGCTAAGAGTGGGAGCAACAATTGATTACAAGGAGCAGGCGGGAACACATTGTGGTGTTCCTAGTATTCTAAAACTGGATTCGTGTTTTGAATGCACAGTTATATAAATCTACTAAAACTCATCAAACTGTATACTTCCAATAGGTGAATGTTGGTATGCATCTTATATCCCTATAAATCTGTTAGGAATTGTATTCTGTTCAATATAGGACCCAGAAGAAAGGCAAGGGATCAAGGGACAGGAGGAGGGAGGTAGAGGGATGTGGGCTGGGGGGGAGTGGATATTGAACAAATTGTATTGCTGAATTGTGTGCATCTAGGAATATGTGACAACTAATCCCAACATTATGTAAAACTATAATAAACTAATAAAAATATATAAAAAAAGAAGAAAAAGAATTGTATTCTGTTGCTGTTAAGTGGAGTGTTTTGTAAATGACAATTATGGCAATCTAAAATATTGTTTATATCAATACCCTTAACAGGTTTTATTTTTATTTAACCTATAGGTGGAGACAATAGTATCAGAATATTCAACTATAATTATAGATTTGTCCATTTTTTTCATTTCTGTTAACTCTTCCACCTTATATTTTTGAACTACTAATAGCATACATAGACATAAAGGATTTCCGTGTCTTGGTGAACTGCTCCCTGTGTCATAACAAGGTTTGCCCTTTCCTGGTAATGTTATTTTTCTGAAGTCTACTTTAAGTTATAGTAATATAAAAATTCCAGACTTCTCTTGGTTAAAATTTACATAGTTTATAATTTAAAAATGGAGATGAAATTCAGTTTTCATAAAATTCATCCTTCTGAGAAGTGCAGTCAGTGGGATTTAGTATATTTACAAAGTTGTGGGGTTATCATCTCTAATTTCAGAGCATTTTTATCACCACAGAAAGAAACAAGCTATGAGCAGTCTAAACCTCATTCCTTTCTACCCCTAGCCTCTGAGAAATAATCTATGAATTGCTCATTTTGCAAATGTCTTATCAGTGGAATCGTACACAATTAGTTTCTATGCCTGGTTTCTTTCAGTTAGCAGAACAGTTTGAAGATTCCTTCCTGTTGTAGCATACATCAGTTCTTCATTCTGTATTATGGCTGAATAATATTCCTTTGTACGAATATACCATCATTTATTTGTCCATTGATCAACACAAGTGATACTTTGTTTCCACATTTTGCCTATTGTAAATTGTACTGTTAAGCATATTGCTTTCCAGCTTTGTGGGGCATTCTCAATTCTCCTTTGCATATATCTAAGAATGGAATTGTTGAATTATGATTTGACTATATTTTTAATAATGTGAGTAACTGTTAACTTTTTTTCCAAAGCAATTACACCATTTTGGATCCTTACCAACATTATGTGAAGGTTTTAATTTCTCCACATCCTTGACAACACTTCTAATTATTTGTTCTTTTGACTATAGTCATTCTAGTGCATGTGAAGTGGTGAAACACTGGAGTTTTGATTTGTAAATCCCTAATGACTAATGATGCTGAGAACCTTTACATTGAATCTTTTTATTGATGTCGGTGTTTGTTACACGTTTTGGATAACAGTCCTTTATCAGATACATGATTTGAAACTATTTTCTCTGATTATGTGAATTGTCTTTTCACTTTCTTGATTTTTTTCCATTGAAACATTAAGGTTTGAATTTTATGAAGTCAAATTCATCTTTTTGTTTCCTTCAGTTGTACATACTTTTGGCATTATATGTAAAAAAGAAAGTTGCTCAACGCAGAGTTATAAAATTTTCCCCCTTTTCTTTCTTCAAAATAAACTAGTATGATTGTTCAAAAATAAAAAAAAAACTAATAAAAAAAAGAAAAAAAAAGAAAGAAATGTTCCCAGCCAACCCACATCAAGGCACTAATTTAAAAAAAAATATTAGTAAACAACAGAAAGATCAGTAGAGGGAAGAGAAAGGAGGATGGGAGGAAGGGGAAGGAAGGGGAAATACTGGGGACTGAATTAGAACAAGTTATACTCTTTGCTTTTATAATTATGTCATTGCATATTTTACAACCATGTATATCTAAAAAGAACCAATAAAAATAAAAAAAAAAAAAAAGTTTTAAAATTTTGGTCTTTGATCAGTTGGGTCTTTGATCTACTTTTAATTTTTTTATGATGTGAGATACAGATCCAATTTCATCTTTTGCATGTGAATAACCAGTTTTCCCAGCACTGTTGATTAAAGGCCATGCTTTCCCTGTTGGATGTTCTAGGCATATTCTGAAAATCCACTCACTGAGAATGAGAGGGCGTCTGTCGGCACTCTCAGTTGTGTTCCATTGAGCTGGTATCTGTCCTCATGCCAGCACTGCACCGTCTTTATTACTGTAGCTTCACAGCAACTTTTGAAAGTGGGCAGTGTGAATCCTCCAACTTTGTTCTTTTCCAAGATGCTTCAGTTACTCTGGTCACTTGCGTTTCCACGTGAATTTTAGGATGAGCTAGCTAAGTTCTGCAACAATAACAAAAAAAAAGGAAGTTGGAATTCTGAAACAGATTTCACTGAATCTATAGATCAATTGGAGAGCATTACTATTTTAACAATAGTAAGTCTTCTAATCTATAAACACAGCATATTTTCTACCTACTTAATTTTTTTAATGATTTCTTTCAAAGTTTTCAGTGTACAAGTGTGTGATGTAGTTTTCTGTGACTATAACAAACACTTCAGATAAATCAACTTAAAATTAACAAAGGTTTATTTTGGATCACAGTTTTGGAGGCTTCAGTCCATGATCAGTTAGCCTTGTTGCTTTTGGGTCTGTGGCAGGACATGGTTGGGGTATTGTGGTAGACACCCGTTTACCTCCTAGCAAGAAAGTGGGGAAAAAAGAAAAAGTAGAAAGGAAGAGGAAGAGATTGGTGTTCCACAAATTTCCATGGAGGACACCTTGACTTATTTGGTTTTTAGTCTATTTTGGTACTGGGGATCTAAATCAGGGACACCATACCACTGGGCTACATTCCCGGCCCTTTTTATTTTTACTTTTTTCATTTTTAGGACAGGGTTTTGCTAAGTTGCTGAGGCTGGCCTCAAACTTGCAATCCTCCTGTCTCAACCTCTTAAGTCATTGAGATTGCAGGCATGTGCCGTAGTGTCAGGCTATTTATTTATTTTTCTTACTTGATTGCCCTGACTAGAACCTTCAGTACAGTGCTGAACAGCAGCATAACATACATACTTTTCTTATTCCTAATAATAGTAGCAATCATTTCAGTCTTTGATCAGTAAGCATAATGTTGTCTGTAGGTTTTTCTATTTTCTATATCCTTTATCAGAATTTAGGAAATTACCTTCTATTCCTAGTTTATTGAGCATTTTTATTGTAAAGCAGTAAAGCTGTGTTGATTTTTACCAAATACCATGTCTATATCAATTGACATCATGATGTGGCTTTGTCTTTATTAAATTCAGATGATTTATTACATTGATCATGTTCATATATTAGAGTGCCTTGCATTCCAGATGATTAATCACTTTCAGTCATGGTGTGTAACCTTTTAAATGTTGTTAGATTTGGATTATTAATAGTTTTTGAGGACTTTACTTATGTATCTATATTTCTACAATTCTGTGTATTTAAAGATAATGCATTTCTATTATTCAGAACATGTATAATTTTTTTTCAATTAATAAATTAAAATTATATATGTTTATGATGTACATACAACATAATATTTATAATATATTGTAAAACTGCTAAATCAAACTAATTAATAAATGTATCATCTCACATTCCTACCATTTTTCTGCCTATGGTAAGAACAACTATATTTACTCTACTAGCAATTTTCAAATATACACCACATTGTTGTGCAACAATTTTGCTATCAAATATTAGCAAAATATCCATATTCAATCCATTTATATTTAATATACTTGCCGATAAGGTAGGATTTACATATGCCACAATAACATTCAGTTTTTGTGTCTTTTTTATTCATCTATTGTTCTATTACTGACTTCTTTTTTATTAAACTTATTTTCCAGTGTTTTTCATCCTTCTTTCTTTCTTTTTCTCTCTTTCTCTCTTTTTCCTTTTTTCTCATATTTTTATTAGTGCATTATGTTATATATAATAATGGGGTTTGTTGTTATGTATTCATGTATGCAAACTATTTTATGTTTCCTTCTTCACACCCCTCCTCCTGTTTTCTTGGTGCGGAGATTGTACTCAGGGATTCAGGCAGGTGGGCATGCGTTCTACCACTGAGTTTCACCTCCAGTTCCAAGATACTATATATTTATATATATATATATTTTTTTTTTTTCTTAAGAGAGAGGGGGAGAGTGACAGAGAGAAAGAGAGAATCAATTTTATTTATATTTCCATTTGGTCTTTGTTTCTCCAACACTTCATTGTGCATGTGGTGCTGGGGTTTGAACCCGGGTCCCTGCACATGCCAAGCAAGTGCTCCAACTGCTGACCCACCACTCCAACCCTAGTACCCTAATTTTTAGTAGTCATTTATTTTACTATGCTTCATCCTTACTTTTTAGTGGGAGCTCAGTATTATAATCAACATTTTAGTTTATAGAGATATAAACTAAATATTCACATTATTATCAATGTCATTTCAGCAGTACAAGAAACTGTATTTCCATTTAGTACAATTCCTCCCCCATGTTTGTCTTATTGCTTGCTTGCAAGTTATAACTTTATACCTTCTATGTCCATGAACACAGATTCTTATTATCATTGTTTTTGAAGCTCCTTCAAATGAAAAACGAGCATAAAAGAGTCCTAAACAAAAACACATTTAGAACGTCTTTTGCATTTACCCATGTAACTGTACCTGTTACAGTATTAGAGTTCAGGTCCACACATGACATACTTTCTTTTTTCTCAGAATTTTACTTTCTTTAAATTTTCATTTGGTTTTTAAATGGTATTTTCACTGATAACCAATTTTAAGTTGACAGTTTTATTTCAGCACTTTAGTGATGCATTTCTGTTGTTCTCGGATCTGCATATTTTCTGATGAGGAAATTATAGGCATTATACAATTTTTTAGTTGCTGTTTTTATGTAAGTTTTCATAATCAGTAAGTAAACAGTTCTTCAAGATTGCCTTTTTAACCTTTGAATTTCTATGTATTCATGTAAGGTTTAAAATTAGTGTACTAAATTATATATTACATTGAGTAAATTGGTAATTTGGGGGAAAATCAACAACTTCAGTTAGGTTGTCTTTAACACACCTGCATTATTTTTGATAGTTTTATGTGCAGATGTATCACATATCTTGAGTAAAATAATGTGTGGGTATAGGGAGAGTCTTTATTTCTTTCAAAAATGATATTGCTTTTAAAATTTCATTTCCCACCTTTTTCTTGATGTTATATAAAATTATATGCTGATCTTGCATGTGGTGATAAGCCTAACTTTGATTTCATATTTTTATAGTTCTCCTAATATATTATTTCTTAGATTTCATATTCATCATAATTTTATGTTTTGTTCTTTCTTTTGAATCCTTTATTTATTTATTTATTTAGGTGCAAAAGATTGAACCCAAGGGTGCTTAACTTCCTAGCCCTTTTTATTTTTTTCTTTTGAGGCAGGGTCTAGCTAAGTGACTTAGGGCCTTGC
This sequence comes from Aplodontia rufa, assembly GCA_004027875.1. Lineage (NCBI taxonomy): Eukaryota > Metazoa > Chordata > Mammalia > Rodentia > Aplodontiidae > Aplodontia > Aplodontia rufa. The sequence continues at coordinate 15,472 of PVKS010021331.1, read as the reverse complement.
TAAGTTTTTGAGACTGTTTTTGACCTTGTGATGCACCTGCTTCAATCTTCCCAGCTGCTGGGATTATAGGAATGCACCACCATGGCTGGTAATTTTTACTTCTTTTGCTTAGTTTCTGCCACTGATTAGGCCTACTAGAATACTGTTGGATATAAGTCACAATATTCTAGAACCTTGTAACATGCTTATTGCAGGGACAATGTTTTCAGTATTTTATTAGTAAGTATAATGCTTAGTCTTTGTTAACATTTTAAAATCATATTAAGGATGATCTTTGTGTTATTATTTTAAGAAAAATTTTAAAAACTATAAATGGATATTGGAATTTGTCAAAAGCCTTTTATATATTTGTATTAGTTTCCTATTTCTGATAAAGCATATTGCTATAAATTTAGTAACTTAAGACAATAGCTATCTTCATGCAGTTTTGTGCTTCAAAAATGGAGGAATTGGGGAGCTGGAGAGGTGGCTCAGCAGTTAGAGCACTTGCCTGCCATGCATGAGAACCTAGGTTCAAACTCCAGCGCCACATACACAACTAGGTGTCAGAGAAATAAAGGCCAGATGAAAAATTAAAATAAATAAAATTGATTCTCTTTTCCTCTCACTCTCTCCCTCTCTCTTAAAAAAAGAAAGGAAGTGGGCAGTGGTCCTACTGGGTTAACATCCAGCTGTCTGCAGAGCTGCCTTCTTTCCTGTGGGGTCTAAGTTAGAGGCATTTTCCTTGCTCAGGGCAATTGCTGGCAGGATTCCACTTTTTGCAGGTGTAGGAATGAGGCCTCCCCCTTTTTTTTTTCAGGTTGTAAGCAGAGGACTGTTTCCAGATTCCAGTGTCTCCTTTATTAGCCTATGGCCTTCTTCAGTCTTCAAAACCAGTAAGGGAGGAAGGATGCAATTTCTCCATCACATCTCTCTGACTGCCGCTGGGAAAGATTCTTTACCTGAGTAATCCAGGATTATCTCCCCATCTCAAGGTGCAAACATCAATTATATCTGCAAAGTCTTTTATCCATGTAAAGCAGCACAGTCACAGGTTCAAGAGATTGGATACAGACATAATTGGGGAGAGGAACATTATTTTACCTGCCACAACATCGATTGAGATGATGATGTAATTTTTCTTTTTATTTTCTTTATGTGGTGGAGGAGATTCACTGATTTTTTGACTGCAGTGTGAATCTTGCATTTTGGGAGGAAATGCACATCAACTTTGTTATATGTAGGACTTGATTTGCTAATAGTTTGGTTATTTTGGTTAGATTCATTTCTCATTTTATTTGTTCTTCATCTGATAAGCACAATTGATCTATAATTTTTCTTTATTGTAATAATCTTAGAGAAAGTATTAGCAGCAAGTTTATTTGGACCCATAAAATCAGTTAAGAACTTTGCCTTCTTTCCCATCCTTGAATGCCTTTCATAGGTTTGGGATTATTTCTTCCATAAAATTTTGGAAGAATTGACCATCAATGCCCTAGTCTAGGCCCAGTATTTTCTTAATGACAAGTTTTTCAATAAGAAATTCAGTTTATTTCATAAATTTATGTAGACTTTATTTCTACCCAGATGAGTTAAAACATAGTGTGTTTTAATAGCTGGTTATCCATCTTCTCTAAAAATCCAGATGTATTGGTATGAAGTTGTTGCTGATATTCTTATTTTCTTAAGAGTAGTTATCATTCATAATAATGGTGTTTCATACATACCCTTTTATATATTTTTTTCATTAGCATTGCCAAGACTCATTTAAAAATTATTTTAAAGTCTTTTGAGAATCCAATTTTTGTCTTTGTTAGAAAATAATTGTTTTCTATCATACTTCTTTTTAAATTATCTTTTTAATCTACTTTCTATTGCTTTCTTTTAGTTAAGCTTTATAAGCTGTTCTTTTCCTAGCTTATGCAAATTGAAGTTCTTTTCTAATATACTTCAGGCAGTAACTGTCTGGGCATGACTTAAGCTGCTTCTCATTTATAAGTCATTCAGTTAAAATTACTTTTTAATTTCCATAACGATTTCATCTTTGAGCTATAGATTTTATAATATAGCTATATTTTAAATATCTGAATACATTTGAAAATTTTTTTGATTGTTGTTTTGTTAGTGGTTTTTAGCTTTTTAAAAGCACTTCTCTACATGGTTGAATACTATACTGTTTTCTGGCTCAGCACATGATTAATTTTGTCAAATATCCCTTTTATAATTAAAAATCAAATAATATGTACCCTGCATTGCTCCAGTGACCTGTATTTAGACCAATTCTTCATTTCGGGTCTTTAGATTTTTTCTTCCCTGAATAATTTTAGCTAGCTTGCTCTATCAGTTTCTGAGGGCTATATATTGACATCTTCAGCTGTTATCATCTAATTCTTCTCTTTTTGTCAAATTTTGCCGTATTTTTTTAGGATGTGCTTACACGCTCAGTATGGCTGTCTTCTCTCCATAGGTTGGCTATTTTATAATTGTGAGGTGATCTCTTTGGTGGCTGGGGCTCATGCCCAGTTTGTCTCATGTGAGGACACCTCCATCCACTTGGCTTGGGTTGGTGCTCAATAGCAGATCCCTTTTCAGCCTTTTTCCTTTCAGTCATTCTATATTTTTCTTAAACCAGGTGTAATTTGTGTGCACCTTTGAATTTTGTTTTTAATCCAGATTAATAATTTTGATCTATTTCCTCTTACAGTAATTGCAGTTTAAAGTTTAAATCTACCATTGCATTATTTTACATTTGCTGAAAATATTTTATTTTCCTTTCTCTTTTATTTCTTGCAGTCTCGGTCCATTTTCTGTTGCCAGTAACACAGTATCACTGACTCTACGTTTTAACAACAACAATAACAACAAAGGCTTCTTTTGGCTCATGGTTCTGAATGTCCAAGGTTGAGGGACTGCATCTGGTGATTCGGCCTTCTTGCTGGCAGAGGCCCAGGGCAGTTCAGGGCATCACTGGACAAGAGACAGTGAGTCCGCATGTGTGTCCTCTGGTCCTTCTCCTTCTTATAAAGCGGCCACTATTCAATCATGGGGGCTTCATCCTGATGACCTGATCTTATCCTGATCATGCCCCAATGAGCCTGTATCTAAACACCACTGTCCAGTTAGATTTCCATCCTTTCCTACATCACAATGGTGATTAGATTTCAAAATGTGAACCCTTGGTTCAAGCTGTATCCATACCATAGCACTTGCCTTTGCCTGAATTATTTTATTATTTCAAGTCATTCCCTGAACATTTTTGTTGCCCTTTCTGTGCTTATTCTAGTGATTACAACTTGTGTGCATTTGTTTACCAGTTCATGGAAATATAAGAATCTTAGAACATTTAATTCTACTTATAACCCTCCGGACTCTTGTGTAATTCTCATATATTTTATTTATCTGGATGTTATAAACTTCAAAAGATCTCATTGTTGTTTAAAACTATTAACGTTTAGATGGCGTTGTCTTTGCACAGATTCACGATTCTATTCTGTGCACTGTTCTCATTTTTCTTGGAGGGAGAATTGGTCTCCAGTAAACTAGTCCATGATTACTAAAATATATAATTCCTAGCAATCTTTTATTTTTAGCTGTTTTTGTTTTTAAGAGAGGAGAAAGAGAAAATCAAATTTTATTTATTTTTTCAGCTGATTTTTCCAACACTTACTTGTGCATCCACTTGTGGGTTCAAACCCTGGTCTTCATGCATGCCAGGAAGGCTCTCTACCACTGAGCCACTGCTCAAGCCCCCTAACATTCTTTTTATTATTCAATATTGTTATGGCTTAGATAAGAGGTGCCCCCAAAAGCTCATGTGTGAGATAATTGAAGAACGTCTAGAAGTAAAATGATTAGATTATGAGAGTTGTGACCTAATTAGCAAATGAACCACCTGAAGTGGATTAACTGGGTGGTAACTACAGGTAAGAAGGGTATGGCTAAAGGAAGGAGGTCACTGGAGGGAGGGGTGTAAGTTTAGGGATTATATTTTGTCCCTGGTTGGTGGAGTGCTCTTTCTCTTTCTCTCTCTCTCTCTCTCTGTCTCTCTCTGCAGCCTTGTTGCCATGTTCTGAGCTGCTTTCCTCAACCACGACCTTTTACCATGATGTTCTTTCTCATCTTGGGCCCAGTGCTAAGAAGTCAGCTGACCATGGACTGAACCTCTGAAATTGTGAGCCAAAATAAATGTTTCCTCCTCTAAGTTATTCTTGCCGTGTCTTTTGGTCACAGCAATGCAAAGCTGACTAAAACAAATAATGAGCCTGATATTATGGAAAACAAGAATACTTCTTTCTGCATGATAAGCAAAAATCACTCAAAATACTTTAGGCATAAAGGGATTCAATACAGTAAATAGAATACTAACAAGTGTTTTAGAACAAGTGAAATAAAGGGCTCAGCCTGGCCTTCAAGTGAGAAAAAAAAAATCAGTCATGGATTAATCATTCAGGAGAGCTGTTATTTCTATCATAAGAAAATAAAACTACAAAATCATGAAGCTGCTATTGAAACTGAGTTAAAGAACAGTGTCCCAAATGAAATCTAATTGTGAGGAAATTTCTTCTGCAATGTCTTTTTTTTTTTTTAAAGAAAGAAGGACAGTGAGAGAGAGAGAGAGAGAATCAATTTTTATTGAGTTTTTCACATGGCTTTCATTGCTCTGACACCTAGTTGTGTAGATAAGTGCTGGGGTTTCAACCCGTGCACCTGTGCAGGCTGGGCAAGCGCCGTCTTCTTGACAGCACTTGCTGCAGCAATGGTTGAGTCACCAGTCTTACATCCCTCTAAATGGCAAGAAATAGTGAAGGCAATTTCTAGAACCGTATCTATAAGAGCACAAGGCATGCATATATTTTGGTTTCCCAGTCTCCTCTGCAGAATGTAGTTAAAAATGAATGCTGTGTGCCAATTTATCATATCCAAATTAATTAAATTACACTGTGTAATCAAGTAGCTCTCCAAATAAAAGTCATGATTTAGCTCTCCACTTCTTGTCCAACTCAGGATGTCAAAACAAGTCATTTAATATTGAGACATTGCTATAGAGAATTCATACCACTTCCCTTGTGCAAAATAGTTCTTTTACCTTATCTGGCTGAATGATATCTTCTCATTGATCAAGGATATTTTTGCTTGCACTTGCAAATTTGCAGAGCAATGTGTTAGTTAACATAAATGTGAAAAGTTGTTTTTGCAAAGTGATCATTTTATGAAGCCCAGGTAGAATTAATTCTAAAGCAGAGAACATCATAAATTCTACCTGATGAGAGAGGCAGGGACACCCCTCCAGGTCTTGTCAGTGACTGGGAAGTCAACTACAATAAGGGAGATCAACAGTACCAGGTATTTGGGCTGGAAAATGAAGGGGCTACTCCAAAGATTGGAAAAGGAGGCAGAAATCAGAGTACAATTAAGCTGTAAAAGACTCAGGGCTGAACAGCTCCTAACACAGATGCCAGATTGCCCCAAGGCCAATGGGAATAATTCAGAGGTTTTGTATTTTTCCATCAACAAACAACAGTACTTTTGTGCTGCATTTAACCAGCGTGGAGTTATGATGATTGCAACTGAGCATGCTCAGACTTTGAAGCCAGTTCCTGAAGTTTCAACCCTCCTTCAATTCTGCAGAGAAAGATTAAAGCAATGCAGCTGGACTGCAACAGCTACCCACTCATTTTCCTTGCACAAAGCAATATTGGTAATCTTGAAAGCAAAATAAATGATAAATACAAATCCAGTTTTTCTTATACTCTGCAGATCATTTGTACTCTCTTCCAAACTTTTCTGACTCTTCTCCTTGTAAACTTATCCAACCATAAACTCACATTTCCCACTTCAAAACACCAAGACACATTTAAATGATGACCTCATACCTAAGATAGTCAATATAATTAAGAAAAACATTTCCGGACTGAGGGTCATTTTTCAAAAAATACTTGACAAGGTCATAAGATAAAACATTCTTCTATGTAGAGGCCACACAATTTTGGAGTGCTTTTTGTGGTACTCTAAATGAGTCTTTATTTTTCACATGAAAGCATTGAGAAACGTAGGGATAAATGTAGATTGACACAAAGAAGGGTAACATAGGCCTCCTTCTCACAAACCCTTTTCCCACCAGCCCTTTGCCATTTCATTGTGAAATTACTAATGAAAAACAATTGAGTAACTATGCTATGTCTCAAAATATATTGTACATTTAAATATCTATCATCTTTCTACTTAAAGCAGGGACAAATACTATAACACTGGTACCTATTTTTTTTTAAAGAAAGACTAAGAAAGGGAGTTAATTTTTTAAAATCTGGTTTTAGTTATGCCTTTATTTATTTGTGTGTGTAGTGCTTGGGCTCAAACCTGGAACCTCACACATGCCAAGCAAGTGCTGTATCACTAAGCCACCTCTCCAGCTCAAAACTGGTACCTTTATTAATGATCAAAATATTTATAAATTGCTTTTATTTGGGTCTTTGCACATGAAGAATTCTGAATACTTGGCAGCTTATAAATTCAAGGAATTACTTTTTATTTTAAATATAATAATTCACATTTTACCATGATAGACGTGTTATTTAGATCAAAGTAAAATCCTAGTCATCATTTGAGATCTTGACTAAGCTGCTTTATGAAATGTAGGTTTCGTGTGTCATTTTTATTAGTCTATTAAACATTATTCTTAAAAACAATAGGTATTTACAGAATATCACAACTGTATTCCTGACACTGCTGTAAATTGAGCTAGTGAAGTCAATGAACAATGCTTTCTATTGGGCAGTTTCATAAAAATAAACCTCTTAAGGTGAAGTTGGTTGCTGTACAAGGCAGGGGGAATTTTAAAATGAGTCTCCAAAAGAAGGCCATAAAAAGGGAGAAAAATTTACCACCAGCAGCAGTTTCTGTTAATCAGCTGATCCCATAAAAAATACTAACGTTTATCTTGATTGACATAATTTAAGTTTGTCATATTAAAAATCAAAGTGCACACTGTATTTATATTTTAACAAAATATTGGAGAACTGAGTCTCATTATCAGGATGGTCGGGATTCTTGTTAGTCCTTGCTCTAACTTCCAAAGCTTCTCACTCTCAAGAGAGAGCCCCACATTCTCCTCTGTTTTCCCCTCTGGGCCTCTAGGGAAAAAAGTAGAGGAAAAAGTGGGTATCACCATTACTATAAAGAATTTATGTGGCTGTTTTTACAAAGAACAATTTCTGCTTGTGAAGATCTTAAAAGGGAAGGGCTTGAACTTTTCATGAGGAATTTGGGTACCATGTTTAACTATGAATACCATGTGAGTTCCTAAATATGGAAACCAACCAGATGTAACATCACTTTCAACGTGAGAATGTAAGTAGCAATGCAATCTGCAGACCAAGTGTAAATTTTACAATTGTTAAGGCATGAACTGGATATCAGTTTTCTTGCCTTTAAACTCACTAATCTCTTAATTGAAATGTAGTCTTAGATCAACTGGATTTCCATTCCTTCCTTTAAAATTTCACTTCTTAGAATTGTTGTTGAGAACAGCAGGATGTGCTATAGGAATACCCACTCCCATTTAAGATTGCAGAAGATTGGGGTTGGGGATTTAGCTCAGTGACAGAGCACTTGCCTAGCAAGCTCAAGGCCTTGAGTTCGGTCCTCAGCCCTGCGGGAAAAAAAAAAAGATTGCAGAAGATAAGATTGCACAAATTTTTCTCACACTTACCACGTAATACAGTCATGTTTTACTTAAAAGCAATCATTTTGTTAACACAAGTTGTTATTCGTCCTCTGTACAAGGTAAAAAATATTCTTGATTTAATTTTCCATATTTTATCAAGGAATTATTGAGCTGTGCAGAGGCCTAAAACGTCACATCATTTGAAGAACAGATAAGATGAATGGTAAACCTTTGCTTCATTTAAAATGGTAAAAACATAAGCAATATCAAACAAGTCATACGTAAGAAGAACCCCAACCAGTTTCAGAATTTTTAGTTTTTTAAATCTTATTCTAAAGTTGCCTCCAATTTACCATTCATAGTGATTAGTGTGTGGTTAGTGTTAATGCTTTGTTTGTTAATACTTTGTTAAAAGTAATCAGTATAGAATCAGCACATTATAGTGACACAGCAATATCTATGTTCATAGAAGCTCAATTTACTATTGCTAGACTATGGAAACAACCCAGATGTCCCTCACTAGATGAATGGATCCAAAAACTGTGGTACATATATACCATGGAATTTTACACAGCAATTAGAAACAATGATATTGCAGCCTTTGAAGGTAAATGGATGGCTATGGAAGAAATTATGCTGAGTAAAATCAGCTTAACCCAGAGAACTAATGGTTGATTGTCTCCACTCATCTGTGGAGGTGAGGACTAGACCCTGGCCAGTGAGAAAAGTTGGTCTATTATCACATGTTAAATCCAGATAAGATGTTATGCTATACAACATAATCCTTTTTTAGAGATATTGTGGGAAAGGGAAGGGAGGGATAAGGGTGGGTAATTGGGGGGGCACTCCTGGGGGTAATTGTAATATCTAGAATCTATACACATTTTATATCATTTTGTTAAAAACTTGTATGGTTGTTCAAAAATTTAAAAAAAAGTAATCAGTATATCCAAGGTACTAGGTGTCATGCCGTGTACACAGACCACATTGAGTTCTTAAAGAAAAATGCATTTCTTTGTACTGTTGTTTTGCCCACAATTTTTCTTAATGGTAGTGATAGTTATCCTAGTAATTGGGTGGATACTTTGTAAAAAACATCAACAAACAATTGATGGCTGACATCCAAAGGACACTGAGTATCGTAAGTTTTTTTTTTCTTTTGATATGGGCGATTGATTCTAGGGGCGCTTAACCATTGAGCCACAACCCCAGTCTGTTTTTTAAAATTTTATTTTGAGACAGGGTCTCACCAAGTTGTTTAGGGCCTCACTAAATTGCTGAGGCTGGCTTTGAACTTACAATCCTCCTGCCTCAGCCTCCTGAGTCACGGGAATTACAGGCATGCACCACTGCACCTGGCACTCAGAATAGGTTAAGTGGTAAGTAGAAATAAATTGATTCTGCAAGTCTGGTCTACAAGTCAAGAAGTAAATTAGTCAGGATTCAAAATAATTTTATTACGAGCAGATTAGCATAAAAGTTGTCTTTTGGGCTGCTGATCCTCAGTAACATTAGCAAAGTCACATTCTATTTTTTTTTTTTTTACTAGATAATTATCCCCCAGTTCCCTATAGTGAAAATGCATTTATTGTTCTCTGGTATTCCTTTCTTTACACAGACCGTTCTTCATCCTTGACATTTCTAAATCTACTGCTATTTCTCTCAGCACTTCTTTGTTATCAGGCATTCAAATCAAATGTTCTAGCATGGTTTATTTCCCATATGCTGCTTTTGAATGCTATTGTCTGTCTTTATCAAAACCATTTTCTCTCTGATGAATATTTCTTCTAGCTAGGTCAGGAACAATATGGTTTGGTGTCTCCTTGACAACCGCCCTGTCTTAACATTAGCAGTATCCTTTTCACGCCCACCCATCACATTTCACATTTTTTTGTCGCTATCATTAATCTTTCAAATGTCTCCACATAGTTCTTTGTCTTTGTTTTTCCATCTCCCATATTAATTGTTCACATTCTCTTATGTATCCTGCACCCTAATTATTTATTTCTATTCACTAATTTTGCTTGCCTGGCAGGGTACAGATGAATTTGAGCTACAGATAGAGAAGTCTCATCTACAATTCCTTTAGCTGAGGTATTTAAGCCTTAGCATTTCCAATCAAACTGGGAATATGTAAGCGAGGGTGAGGCCCTCACTATATCAAAGCTTATATTATCTATTTTGTTCTCTGATATAAATATGAAATTTAGAAAGCGTGTTTATGTAGTACGGTGTATGAGCCTTTATTTTTATCTTGGAATTGAGAGGCTGTCTCTAATGAAAGTTAGATGGAATGTTTAAAATACTTCACCTTTGGAATCACGTGGAATTCTTAAGTTTGACCTCCAGCCTTCGCCTTACTGGCTGTGTGATGTTGAACAAGAAACACAATATCTCTTAACTAAAGTAACAATGTAGTATCCTCCTCTTAGAGTGGTTAGAAGAGTTAATTGAAATAACGTAATGCATAGCAAAATCGTTAAGGAAGTTTTAAATGAATGTGCCTCCTAGCCAAATGGGAAATTCGTGGCCTCTATTTTGAGTAGACTTAGACCACAAGCAATTGATTTTATAACTCCATCTTAAAGCATCTCAGAGAAGAATCAAAGGGGTGTCTGGTCCTATTTTCCTTCATTATTAATAACCCAATAAGCCATTATCCTTTTGTACATTTAGAAATTAGTTTTTCAGAGGACTTACTAAAACATTTCAGTATTTTTACCAAAAAGAGGGGAGGGTGCTATATATAATACCTGAGAGTCAGAATGCAGATATAAATCTTTCATGACAGGGATTTTTCATTAGCTTATCTTTGTTTTCACCTAGATGGAGACCAAAGGGATCGTGCTCACGTTTCAAGCTGAGCATATATAATTTCATGCACTGCTAGGATTTGATAGTGAGTTTTCTCTGGCTGTGATTTTCTTCCTCATCTGGGCTTTGGAATTTCCCGTGGCAACATTACTTTACAGTTTGGGGTAGTGCATCAGGACATGAAGGGGTGTGTGTGATTCAAGAGGACACACTGCTTGTCTCTTGACCTTTCCGGCTACTGACTGCCCACAATTGTCCACTAAACCTCCATCTCTTCTCTTGTCGAGTAAACATAGCTGATATACTGATAGATTGACTTTTTATTTTAGATTTATGAAGTTTTCCTCAATGAATGCATCCGCTGTGTTTGAAGTCTAAAAGTTACGTAGAGTTTGTGTTATATTTTTCTTCTACTTTTACATAAATGTGCAGTCCTGTTCTCTGTGTAGTATACCCATCTCTTTTGGTACCAATAACTGTTATGTATATATTTCTTCTCTCTCTTTTGGATAATGCCTGTCAGTGTTCTCTTAAGAGAACTAGTGCCAGGATTAGTCATTTCAGGTCACCATCCCGAACCTGGACTGCTCTGGAGTGCTGAACCTTTGACTAATGCTACAAGGCATCTTGCTCCAGTCAGCTACTCACAGCTTCCGTAGCTCATTTTAATTGAAGTTGCATCACTTAAAGGCATGGTTTTGTAACTCTCATCGTTTTCCTAACACTTCTCTTCAGTGTAAAGTTATAATGTCATCAGACATACATCTTTCTGCTGCAGAGACACCTTTAGTTTATAATTTAGTCCAATTGTAAATGACTAGAAGCCTTGAAATGGATTTGCTTCTTGACTAGCAATTCTGTCTACAGGTCATGTATGTGGATTGATTCAATAGAAGTCAGTATAAAAATATAATGTGATAATTGATATCATTAAAATAAATTATTTAATAGCCAATTGGTATATGCTAGACACTGTTCTAACTAACTTAAACATAATCACGTTTAACTTGTGCATTAGTACCATGAATAGGTACTTTTATAATTATTATGGTGTGTGTATATATGTACATATTTGTGTATTTATACACATACATGTGTAATGCATGTATATATGCACATGTATATGTATGCATGTATGTTGCATATATGGGTATATATACAAATATATATATGTACACACATACATACATATATACATATATTTTTTTTTCAGTGATGGAGATTGAACCAGCACCTCTGCTCAAGTTAAGAAAGGATTCTACATTCCCAGCCCTATCTACATTATATTTATAATGCAATTAAATCTTTGAGAAACTGAGTAATTTATGCAAAATGACATAAGCAATAAATAGCAGAACTTAAATTGAAGAATATCTAATTTTAGAGCCCAGGATTTTTTTTTTTGCTATCTTGAATTTGTAATAGAAGGAAAAATATTCATGATATAAATAAGGAGAGACAATGCATACAGAAAAGCAATAAACTTATTTATTTTAATTTCTTGCATTTTCTATGTTCTACATATTAGACTCATTATAATAAAGTCACACATGCTTAAATAGAAGTATGAAAATGAATACACAAAATACATGGTTTTATCCAGTTTTATATGTAAAAAAGTGCTTTCCTTATATTCTTTATAATAAAATGTTTTAAAGTACTTTTGAAAGGAGATAATCTTTGTAATCTGGTCAAAGGGCTCAGTGCCATGAATGTAGTTTTCCACTTCATTTCTCTTCAGTACTATAAATATTTATCACTCATATTGACTGTGTCCCCCATTTTATAGCAACCAATTAGACACCTCTTTGGATGTACATCAAGTACAATTTCTACTTTAAAGCAACCAAAGTAAAATTCCCTCCTCTGGTGTTATTTTTTGTCAGTTGTAACTGGACTTAATAATCGCTCTTTTCAGAATCCACTGCAAGTATCTTTCAGGGAAATTTTATAAGTTCAATCTAATTTTCAAGGCTTGGTGATTTTTTTGCTATTTTAATGTGTTTATTTCATTGAGATCTTTCTGACAAAAGTGAATAAAAATAAACTCAAACCTCAAACTATATATCTTTCTTCATTTCATATTGTTAAAAGCTTTAATATTCAAATAACTTTAGTGGTCCTCCCTTCCCTTACTTCGAGAACAATTTTTTTTCTTACTGCACAATTATTATATTCCTAATATTTGGAGTTTATGAAAAGAATAGTGAAGAAAATGCTGGATAAGTAATAGGAATTTTGAATTCCATTTTTTTTGTTTGAAATTCCTATTTGAATTCCAATTCTTTTGAATTAGTTACCTATTCCCTTTGAAAATGATATTGACCTTGTTCACCTTGAAAGAGTTTCTATTTGCCAAGAGAGAACAGCTGTGCAGATGAGTGGCAGAGTGCTCCAAGCATTATCTGTAGCACGCAGACCTGCCTCTGTGTTCCAAGCATATGGCTGTGACTGCTCACCACACATCCTAGCCTGGCATCTAACTCTGTGTATCCCAAATAAAATGTGACTTTTCTTCAGGCAGATTCTCTTCACGTTTTCTCCACAACATGCCAATCTGTCCTCCCAAATCATCCCAAATGCATCCTACATTCCTTTTTCCACCTCGTCATATGAATGAAATCTTTTCAATTTTCTCTTTAATATCTCATGCTGTTCCTAAGAAAGGAGCAGGTACTCTTCTTTGTGTGTCTAGTATCCTATGCAAACTTCTACCATTCTGTGTTATTTTCTGGTGCTGCATCCCCTATTTGACTGGAAAAGTCCTCTTAAATAGGCAGTATCATTGTTCACCTTGCGCTTTGTGTCTTCTCCTTCTCCTCACCAGCAGCTGTCTGTTCAGTGTCTATTATCTTCTAGTCATTGATCATACCCTGGTGAATAAGTCAGACAAAATCCCACTCTCACATACATAAGCAAGATGCTCTCTGGTGCTTATGTGCCTGGATGAGGCAAGAGATTCCAGAGACTGAGTCCTGTGTACAGAAAAAAAATGCAGAGTGGTGTGGCAAAGAGTAACTGGGTCCTGTGTAGATGGCTGATTGGAAACTGATGTTTAAGCAACTACCATATTTCACACATAGTCGTTGCCACAGCATAATCAACACACCAGTTTTCCAGTCCAAAAAAAATTGGTTGATATCCTTTCATGACATAATCATGGAATGGTGTGATTTTGCTTGTCACCCCTCTTAAACAGTAAACGGAGCAGCAACATAGGCACCAGTGACATATGGATGTGTGTGGTCTTCTCATGAGCTGAGTCTAGATCTCAGAGCAGTGCACTGACAGTACACTTCTAAAACTCAACTCGCTGCTTTGTTTGGAAGGTTGCAGTGCTAACTATATGCATATCTTACAAATGAGATGAGGACAGTGGTCAGGTAACCAAATCAATGCAAGTGGCACAGAATCTTCTAACACAGAAGATTAAATTAATGAAATTGAACTTCTCAACATCCTAGCACATTTTCTCAAGTGTCATATTTTAAGTATGATGCATAAATCGGTAACAACTAGTGTATTAACTGATTTTCTCAGACCAGAAAAATGTTTTCTAAACTGTCACAAAGAAATGGTATGAATTGATTTACCTTCAACATTAACATAGATTCACAAGTATTCAATGCATCCTCATCTTGCATTCAGTAATAAATGACTTTTAAGTTACACTAGCACAATTAAAAAGTTTTGCATAATGTTTGCGCTCCACTGTTTTACAAAAATATTTGGCACAAAATCTGCAATGATGATGCCATAAAACACAATATAGAACAACAAAGAGGGCATATTGAGGAAGGTAGAGATGAAAGTTCTGATGGCAGAGGGAGTGAGCAATATGAGATTCAAGAAGATGAGAGCACATACTTCATGGATTTGTAAACCAGAATATTTGAATTTTATTTCAAATAACAACAGCACCATTGAAAGGTCTAGGGAATTAAAGACATTTCTTTGACCTTTTCTGGAAAATGCATTACTAAGGGATAAGGAAACACAGTCAGGAAACTGTTGAAAGAGTCCAGACAATAGCTGCCGATGGCTGGGATTTTCATGATAGTAAAGATGGGGATAAATGTATGGATTCCAGTGTGGTTGGGGGATAGCATACTACCTAGCTCATGATAAATTTGTAATAATCCCTGAATAAATGAAAAACTTCTGAAATCAAATCCTTGCACCTAGGTAGCATATAATAAAATTATGGAGATAAATATATACGCACAAGTATAATTGTAATTGTTCATTGATATCATTTTTGTTGTGAATCCTGTACTAAATAGGCAAAGGGTTTCACTCAATCTGTTAATTCTCATGCTTTTGTGGAGAAATTAAAAAATATTAATATTGGGCTGGATTGGTGGCTCAGCGGTTTCAGCACTTGCCTGGCAAGCACGAGGACCCGGGTACAAACCCCAGCACCACGTACACAACTGAGTGTTGGAGCAACTAAGGCCATGTGAAAAACTCAATAAAGTTGTTCCTCTCTCTCACTGTCCCTCTCTCTTAAAAAAAAAAATTAATATTGAAGAGAATCAAGATTAATATGCAGATTCTATAAAGCAATTACAAAACATATCCATAACATCTGTGAGAGAAATGGACAGCAAACACATGTCTACATTAATGTAACATAACAGCATATATCTTAAATTCAATTGTTTTACTCTTCCTGTGGTACATAACTGAGATAATCGGCTAATAAAGAGAGGCTTATTTTGGCTTATCGTTTAGGAGGTTCCCTTCTAGAGTGGTTGGCCCTGTTGCTTTTGGACCTCTGGAGAGGCAGCACATCAGGACAGGAATAATTAGAACAAAGCTGCTCACTTATGGTTGGGATGCAGGAAGAAAAGAGGATGAGAAAGGAGCTGGAGTCCCACTGTCTCCTTCAAGGGAACAGCTGCAGCCATGACTTCTAGGCCTCACTTCATAAAGATTCCACCATCTCCAAATCCTACCACTGTGAGCAATAAGCCTTTAACAAATGGGCCTTGGGGGGACATTCCAGAATCAACC
>PVKS010021330.1:0-35413 GCA_004027875.1 Aplodontia rufa | reverse complement strand
TCCCCTGGAAAGATACCCAGGAGTGGAATAGCAGGGTCATATGGTAGACTCATCCCTAGTTTTTTGAGGATTCTCCACACTGCTTTCCAGAGGGGCTGTACCAGTCTGCAGCTCCACCAACAGTGTGTTAGTGTGCCTATGGATCGTATTTAATATTAGATGTATTTGTCTATGTGTGTGTTATACTCCAAATTAACAGTGCAACCATTATTAAGATTTAATGTATTTTCCTTCAGGTCTTCTTTTTTAAATGCTTAGATTTACCTATTAGTTGTAATAACGAATAGTTGCTCTATTCATATAGTTTCTTACCCTTTCATGTTTTTGTACATTACACTCCAGCTTCGTAATATTCCATTGTGCCAGGCACAGTGGCACATGATTTTAATCCCAGTACTCATGAAGCTGTGGCAAGAGGATCATGAGTTCAAATCTAGCATTGTGAACTCAGTGAGATCCTTTCTTAAGATTAAAAAAAAAAGGACTTGGGATATAGCTCAGTAATAGAGCACTCCCAGGTTCAATCCTCAGTAACATACAAAAAGCATCCATAATATTTCATTGTATAGATAGACTACAACTTCCGTTACCATGCCTATATGGTTAGACAAATACATTGCTCCTGGTTTTCATTTTTATGAGAACACTGGAACCAACATTTTGATTAGAAAGCCTTTTCTACATTCAGGATTATTTGCTGAGAATATGTTCTTAGATGCAGAGCAATTAGATTAAATCTCTTTAAAGTTAAGAAACACACAGTTGACTCTGTATTCAGCGGTGCAGAATTTGTGGATATAGAGAGCTGAATTAAGCATCTGTGGATCTGGGTATCCATGAGGTTCCTGGAACCCATCCATCTTGCTTATCAAGGATGAGTATATTGAAAAATAACTCCCAGTGGTCTTGATCTTGTCAGACTTTTGCCCATGGGTCTGTATTCAACTGTCCTGCACAGACCTGTCAAGTTTCCTAATATATCATGTGCAAAATTTTTTCCTTTCCACTGTTATGAAATGGGAGATCTCTCTGACCATCAGTAGCCTCTCTGCACCTCTCCCATTGTATGCAACTTCTCAGTGCGGCCACTGTGACATTGCCACCTTCACAGGGCTTCGCTTCTCTGGGGTTCATACTTTCCTCTAACCACCTCAGGTCCTTTAACCCAAAACAAAGAAACAAAAATCAATAGGAGTTGAAGAACCTTGCTCTTCCTCCAAACATGCAAACAAGTAGCTCATTTGCTCACTTTGATCACTGTCTGCAAGTTTTAACTTGTGATTTAAGATTTTGGATATTGCACTTAGGAATTTCCCCTTTATGTTTATTTTCTTTCTTTCAGTCACTTTTTCTATCTTCTAGGTATGTTCATATATGTACATTTATATAATACATATTTATGAATGTATGTATATAAAACTTTCTCTTGAAATATAACAGGGTTCAAATTTCATATGAACAAGTCATATGAAAACTTCATATATTTGAACCATTGGTTGTCATAGTTTTAAACATTTCTGATTTTTCTCCTTTATAAAATGAAGCAATTACTCTTTTTAAGAGGGTCATTTTCATTCTGATAAAAAGGAAGAAAAGGAAACACTTGTTCCAAGAACAAGTCATTCCAACCCAGCCTTCTTTAGGAGTGTTCCTAGGATGCTAGGTTAGGGACATGCAGTAGACAGAGTATCAATATCTGAAATGAATTTGATCCTATTCTCAGGCTATTATTGTGGGAAAATATAGGGCATAAGCAATTGAGCTTTTGAGGAGATCTGAATAGATAAGCAATTGATGTATTTGGTAGCTAGTTAGTTCAAAGATTCTGAATGGCCACCCGGATGAAAGATTCTAGTAAGTGCCACTACCATTGGCACTTTTGAGGTTACTACTTATATTAGTGATCTGAATAAAATTAGAGCATTCCACTCCTGGGTCTCTTTCCAGGGGATTTAGAATCAGCACATTATAGTGACACAGCAATATCTATGTTCATAGCAGCTCAATTTACAATAGCTAAATCATGGAAACAAACCAGATGTCGTCCCTCACTGGATGAGTGGATCCAAAAGCTGTGGTACATATATACCATGGAATTTTACACAGCAATTAGAAACAATGATATTGTGGCCTTTGAAGGTAAATGGATGGCTATGGAAGAAATTATGCTGAGTGAAATCAGCATAACCCAGAAAACCAAGGGTAGAATGTCTTCACTCATCTGTGGAGGCTGGAACTAGACCCTGGCCATTAAGAGAAGTGGTCTATTATCATGTTTTAAGTCCAGATAAGGTGTAATGGCATACAACCTAATACATTTTTAGAGATGTTGTGGAAAGGGGAAGGGAGGGATAAGGGTGGGTAATTGGGGGGCACTCTTGGGGGTAAACCCAATTTTCAGAATCTATATACATTATGTATTATTTTGTTAAAATTTGTATGATTGTTCAACAAATATATTTCTCAATAAAAAAATTAGAGGTAAAGATTTGTGGCTGGTAAAGAATATGATGATGGACTATAGGAATCAGGTCAAAAAAGATGGAACTGAAAGTTGGTAAATATGATTCTGTGCTTGGATTAGGGTGTTACCAGAAACCCAGGACAAGTAAGATAAATAGCAACAGCATAGGCAATCTCATAGTGACAAGACCCCATGTAGACTACTGCTTCCCATTCTAGTCACTGCGTGTTGAGAGGGACAAAGTTCAGGATATCCCAGGATGAGTAGCTCAAATGGTTCAAAAGATGAAACTCTTATGTTATGAGTTTCTTATGTTGCTGATAAACATTAATGAACCTGAGAATCAGTTTTTAATATCCAAACATGTTTCCTGCATAAGGAAGAGCTAGCTATCTATCTGGGCAGTCTGAGGAACTAGGATCAAGACACTGGGGATAAATATGAGGAGCCAAACTTGGGTTTAACAGAAGTGGCCATTTCCTGCATTCAGAGATGTGTGTAGATGGAATAGACTCTGATGTCAATATTACCATTGCTTCTCTACCTCTGGGTACAAAGGAAGATTCTATCTGCCCACATTACTGAAATGTGGCATAACCACATGGGTGGTTCTAGTGAATTAAGCAAGAGTAGAAGTGAAAGTGTCATTTCTGACCCAAAGCATTTGATTGTCAGAGCTTGACTCTTCCACATTGTTTCCCCTTGGGTAAAAATGGAAGAACTAACATTAGTTTCTGAGTGATGATAATGAGTAGAGGATCCTCCAACCCCCACATGCAGACCCAACCACACACCTGTATCAGACATGAAGTTTGAGTAGAAAGGAAAACTGGTTGTTTCAAGCCACAGGACTCTGTGAGGCTTACTACTGCAGCATAAACTTTTCCAGCCTATCACAAGTGCCACTAAGATGTAGTGGTTCCTTCTGAGTGATGATCGATACAATAAACGTTGAACTCCTGAGAGATTTTTGGTTTGGTGCCTCACACCTTTTCATTTTTTGCCTTTACTTTTTTTTATAACTTTATTTAGTTTTTCACATGGCCTTAGTTGCTCCAACACTTAGTTGTGTACGTGGTGCTGGGGTTTAAACCCAGGTCCTCGTGCTTGCCAGGCAAGCGCCGAAACCGCTGAGTCACTGCTCCAGCCCCTTGCTTTTACATTTATCATTCCATAACTTAGTCACCAGGACCTCCTGGGAAATGAATCCCAGTGAACTAAGATGACTCTTTGTCCAGAAACATCACAGATTTATGGGTCCTGTTCACAGCCAACAATAACTAGATGATTCACCCAGAAGAGATTCTATAGACACCCAAACATTCAGGCAGTGTTATGCCTGAAGGCTGCAAGGCCCACCAGAGAGCTCAGGGCTCTCAAAAAAAAGTGCCTTTTTGAATGTGAACTCTGCAGTTTTCCTACACGTTTCATAGACTGGACTTTTTCCAAGTATCCCTTCAAGTCTGTGCATTTACATGTCCTGTTGCTTGTAACAAGGTTTCCCAAGGAGTCCTTGCTTTCAGCTGCTAGCTTATGTACCTGAACAAAGTATATCACTTACCAAAACGTGCCCAAGTATTGTTAAAGCTTTTGGTTGCTGGGCAGTATATAAAATGTATTTCTGTCTGGGGAAGCAAACAGCATGACATATGTTCTAAGCCTAACAAGAAATAAAGAGATGGAATTAAAAGGTGATCCCAATAAGAAAAAAAAAATGGAAAGGACAAATTTTAAAGTATAATTAAAAATACATATGCATGCATATGTATATATACAAATATATATGTATATTTTTTCTTTATATAACAGTCTTACATAACCAACAACTAATTAACTGGTGCCTCATTTTTGTTGTTCACAGGAGACCAAAATCAACTGTGTTCGTCTGGCTACTAAAGGTATGTTGGTGTATCCTTGTCTGTCTTCAGCTGTTCTTCAGCAATGCAAGTCTCTCTCCCTCTAGCCACACAGGGAAAGTTTAAGCAACAATGCCTAAAAAAAGAAGAAGGAGAAATAAAAGTTATTTGCATTGGGTCATTTGCATCTGGACCATACATCCTAAGTATGTATTAGTAGAACCCTGCCTACAGCAAAAGAACTCAAAATGTATTTACTGGATGAATGGATGTTGGATGGATGAATGAATGGACAGACAGACTGGTACATTATTCAGTGAAGTGAGGAGTATAAATTATCTCAAATATTCATCTGCTCTACATCTTCATTGTATTTGGGTGTGCATTTGTGTGGGTGTTTTTCTTTAAGCATGTCCATTAGAGCCATCTTTTGGGTTTTGTACTTTGTTCAATTGGTACATGGCTTTCAAATATGAGGTGATTAGTGCTGGTGCCTTTGATAATGAGAAAACAAACACTGCATTGTTATGTAGTTGGCATTTTGAACACTTATCCCCCCAAAATGAAGACAGCATTGTTCAGGCTCATCACTTTTGTTTTCCTAATTATAATTGAATTGCCTGGCTCCTTCAATTGGTACATTTTTCTGTTTATTACTCTTTTTAAAAAAACAAAATCAATGAATGGTTTGCTATCATTTAACCTATTACAAGGTTGAACGCTTAGAAATCAGGTTTATCTCTCTGTTATAGAATTGATATTTTTAACAGTGGCTCCCCCTGTCATACTCACACACCAAAATTGCATTCTGTTCCCTGAATTTATTCAGAGCATACATAGTTTTGCAGATTGCTTCCAAGGACATAAAAATTACAAATATAAATAGACATATGATCATAGATGTAAATAATAGACAAAGGCTGTAACCCAAATATGTCTACATATACGTGTACATAAATATCTACACATGCATGCGCATGTACGGAGGAAAACACACATGGGTGGAGGAGAAGAGATAGGGGAAGGAGAGAAAAAGATGCTAGAGCTGTGTGACAATGCATGCATCAAGCCCCATACCCATGACTTGTTTAATCTTAAAGAAAACCAGCTTGACTTTTAGGTGGGAGAAGAAGAGGCAGGAGGAAGAAGACAGAATGAGTAGGGCTCACTGTGACACGAAGTCTTCCTGATTTCACATAAGTCATAGAGGTCGTCGGCATGTCCCTAACTTGTTCTCTCTCAGAAACACAGACTATTGGACCGAAAGAGATAAAATACTCTTGGTGAGGCAAGGAGGATTGATGGGCTACAGGAAAAAGTGACACAAATCACAGGCTTCAGCAGCCTTTTACTCTGAAGAAAACAGATAATATAGAAGGAAGAACACCTTCAATTGGGTAGCACTAGGGCTCTAGAGAGCAATCAAGACAGCTGGGTGTCTGCACCATGCCCCTAAACAGGCAACCAAGAGGGCAGGAAACATATCTCCTTCTCCAGCATGATGCTCCATAGCTCCCCAGTAGCTTTTGACCTCTAGATAAGGGAGGGGCGGGTGCCACTGCTCTGCCCTCCGTGGGATTATGAGGGACATATGAGGACAATGGGAAAATATTTGAAACTATACTTCCCTGGAAAGATCAGGTCCACCATCCTCAGAGGCATAGAGGGCCAATATGCTGGCTTCTCCAGAGCTGCAGGCTGAACTATAGAGGACTGCTGAGTCATTTAAAGAACCAGAGCAGAATAGCTCTGTACCTCTCCTTGGCATAGGTTTCTCCTCTTGTTTGACCTGCAGGTTTTAGTCTTCCTTTAGTGGAGTGTGTGCCAGGAGAAGTGTGGGTGCATGAAAGGACAGGGGCGTGTGAATGAGTGTGAATGCTCAACTGGTCAAACCCAGGCAGGACTCTGAGGGGTCAGGGCATTGGGAATTTCAAAGAATCACACCCTGGTTTTCTGGTTCAGGAAGAATCAACATTTCTGCCCAAGGAAACAGGGCTCTTGTAGCATTTGGGAATAGGCAGATAGTTAGATAATGCCAAATGCCAATTTACCATTATTTGGGGACTATCCTCTCTCAAAACCACATTACATAAGGACACTCAGGGACTGCAGAGATAAGACAAAGAAAAAGAGGTTTGTATTTAGTCACTATGCCTCTAGCATCCAGGCTCAATTAAAGGCAAATGCATTGCCCAGAGGAGTTTGAATGAAGGATCTAAAGCTAGGAATCAATATTTGACCCATCTCTTGCCTTTCTGACTACCTGGACCAGATTTCTTCTTGGAAGAATATTATTGAAAACACTATTCTTTGTAACAGTGGAAATATAATATGGAAAGGCCTACAGACTTGTGGACATATAAAGCCACAGAGGAGGGTCATCAGTCTCTGCCCATGCTCTTCTACCTCACTGCCATCATGGCACTTTCCTCATAGGTCTGCAGGTGATCACAGTCCCTGCAGTGTGATCACATGCCAGTGCTCTCGTCATGAGGCAACTTGTCATTGTCCTGTCCTGACTCAGCCTTGTGGATCTCATAGAACCAGACATTGTATTTATTTGGGGTCTTTCCAACATGACCCAATCTCAGTGCCTCTTATATATGAGATACATGTCTGGCTCCAGTATGTGGCTCTCACCCTTCCCTTTCTGTGTCACTATTAGTCATCTAGTCTTCAATTTAGTGTTATCCAGTTTAGAGGGTTGCCAAGCAAGGAACCTGTGTTAGCTTCCTGTGGCTACTTTGATAGAGTCTACAAAGTGGTTGTCTTGAACAACAAAAATGTATTATCTCACAGTTCTGGAGGTCAGAAGTCTGAAATCAAGGTGTCCACAGGATTGGTTCCTTCTGAGAGCTGTAAGATAGAATTCATTTCCTTCATTTCTCTTAGTTGCTGATGATTTGTAGTAATCCTTGGTGTTCCTTAGCTTGTATAAATGTCACACAGTTCTCTGAACTATCTTCACCAGGTAATCTGTATGTGTTCATGTCTATGTCCAAATTTCTTCTTTTTGTAAGGACATGTGCCATCTTAGATTAGGGCTACTCTGCTATGACTTCACTCTAACTTAACTAATAATATTTGCAGAACCTATTACTAAATCAGGTCATATTAAAGTACTAAGAATCAAGACTTCAACATAAAAAATTAGGAGCAGCAGATGAAAGGGTACAAAATTCAATACATAACTGGACCTGTATTTATAGGGACACCATTCATGTGATTCCCAGTATAGATTGACTATTTGCCATTCACTGTGATCCCAGTAGGTGTTGTGGCTGTGAAAGGATTAGGAACCAGACCCATCAGAAGCGATCCCAGAAGAGGGCTGCAGTTCAGTTTTGATTCTTGTTCCTGGCAGAAGTTGCCATAGGCTGGCTCAGGCAGGGAAGCTACATGATCCTTAGAAGACACTCTGATCTGGGGGCAAACACAATGGCCCAGCACACTGGATACTGAGTATATGCAACAGGACAACTTTCAGACCTCATGTAGTGGTGAGGTATTAGGTGCTGACCAAGTCGTGGTTCTGGGCAAGGGGAGGGCCAGGACCACTGGGTATCACCAGCCACTGCCTGCTGAGAAGAGCTCTGAGGAGCAGCCATTCATTTCACCAACTACAAATTTCTCAATCAGTTTTGCCAGGCCAGGACATTTCTGGAAAACAGTTGACACTAGAAAAGTACTTGCTGAATGAATAAACCCAGGTGGAATCAGGATCTTTCTGCAGCAAGGCTCAGAGACCATGAGAGTCTCATTCAATCTGCCTGAAACTTGGCCACACCATTTACAGCATGCTTCATCTATCCATTCACAAAACATTTACGAACCCAACTTTTGTCATTGTTCTGCTGAAAACCTAATCTATAAAATAAAGCCCTGATTTGTCAATCTCTGGGATATAAATACCTGCACTAATGTCCACTTTCAGGTTACCAGTGTTGTAACAATTGGCTCACCAAAAACTCCTGAGTGTATAACATTTGGCTCTGGCAAACTGAGTGCACTGGCATAAGGCAGTCCCAGCCTATGAGGACCTCTACCACCTAGTTTGTTATAGGGATCAAATGGCATAACATATCTAAAAGTGTTTTGTTAACAGCAAAGTGTTTTGAGGGAAGATGATTGTCAGTATTACTGATGACTATTATTTCCTTTAGTTTAAAAATGCAGTCATTAAAAATCTTAAAGCTGGGCACCATGATAGGGACCTGGTATTTCCTCATGAACCAGTATGTTTCCTGTCCCAGTCTAGTGTAGAAACAGATGTGAAGTGAATGATGGTAGCAAATAATGGTAGAGTCACAATTGTGATCAACACCTCCAAAGAGAAGTGAAATGTGTCTCATAGGGACTGAGGTAGTCATGGTGCCGAAATCATAGGAAATGATAACAGTGTGTTCATCTGGATCCCTGCTCCTCTAAGACTGATTCAATACAGATGACTTTGTGCTTCCTCATATATCACTGCTCTTTCTCAGCTAACACTGGAAATCACTTAGTATCCAAAACAAAGGCGGAATTCGTGAAACCAGCTGACACTAGTTCTTCTCAACCTGTGAGAGGAGCCACAACCATGTCCTAAGCCCCATAGGAAGAGACTTCCCTGTGTTTGTAGAGTATTTATTGGGTGGATCCATATACCAGCAGGCAGGCAGGGGGACCCGGACAGGAATTCATATGGAATGTCCAGCTATGGCACTAGTGTGTGGCAGTTTGATATTTGCAGGTAGTCTGGTTAAATCTGGGATTAGGACAGACTCAGCTCAAAAGTCTTGAAGGTAGTGTTTCTCACCAATGAGGGACTTGTGGTCACTGCCTCTTTGTCCCACTGCCAGGGTTTGAATTGTTAATTGTGGAGACTTAGGGGACTAAGAATGGGGAATTAATAACAGTGGGGAGGTGAAATTTATCAATGAAGAGATAAATATGAGTGGGACTTGTCTTAAGGACAGGATCCCTAGAAGCAGAGCTTGAAGCAAGGATATTTGGGGCTTGTGATATGTGGAGGAAGGATTCTCAAAAGTCTGAAAAATAAGACAGTAGTGCAGGGAAGGGGAGAGGTTGAGCAAAAATCTTTCTTAGGTAAAGACAAACTTAAGCTAGATTTGGAGCGGAGTATAAATTTTTCCCAAGTTGTGTGCCTGGAAGCTTCTAGAAGACCAGAATTTGTACTTCTTTCCCAGGCTGACCAGCCTTTGTCACTCCCCCCTCCTTTCCCTTCCTTCTACGCCAATATCTTGGGCGGTTCCAAAGGGAGTGCAATCCTTGAGCCATGGACAAGTCTCAGGGGAAATTCACAGATGTGAGCCCTTACCCACAGAGGAAAAAGGAACTGGGTGTTGAACCAACAGCCTCTGCCTACTGCTTCTATCTACCATGGGCAGGGCTTTTAGTATATGCAGGATGTATTGCATCCTTGGGGTGAGGAGTAGCAAAATCCTAGTGAGATTGCCTCAAAGCCAAGAGCAAAAGGGGCATCTCAAAGCCCTTCACTTGAAATATGCCACTCCTGGGAGTAGATCTACTCAGAGGTGTAGAGAAAAAACTGCAGCCAATGGTTAAACAAAAATTGCTTTGGTTTAGAAACAAAGCCAATCCAGACTGTGAAGGGAAGGTAGTAGAAAATCAAAGAGCAGAAAGGATCAATTTAAAAGTTAGGTTTAGTTACTATGGTTCAAATAAAAGAACTGTGAGAAAGGACAAGTAAGGAAGGGGCATTTAGAAGAACTGAATAGTATTTATTCTGCATTTGGAAGAGCAGGGATGGACTCAACCTAGGCAGCAAGTTGGAAATATAAGCCAAACATGCTCAAAAGAGATTCTTGAGAAAATGGGGCATATGAAAACTTAGGATGCAGTACTTGGAATTCAAAGGTGCTGAAACCCAAATAGGAGATGAAACAACCCTTCTCACGGGAGAAGCATCATCCCATTTGGTGAAAGATACCCCAAGCTGTAGCTGCTGAAGGGAGGCCAAGTATCTCAGTTCATGCCCGTTCTGGTCCAAATATCTCAGTTCTTGCCTCAGAGCAGGCCAATTGGAAAATTGTTTCTGACCTGGCTGCTCAATTCTGGAAACACAGTGAGTTCCTCTTTGAGAATCTGATGTTAAGTTCTGTCCAAGTCCCCTCACCCACTGATTCTCCTGTCCCCTACGTTTACCCTTCTATTCACTTTGCTACTTCCTGTTACACATCAGCCCTGTCCCCATTCAGTCTTTGTTGCATCATATGAACCCCTCTCACACTCCAGCTTCATTTAGGCTCTTATTCACGGTACTGAAACACACTGGTCTTCTTTCAACTATGTCAAGTTGCTTCCAGCCTCAATACCTTTACTCATCCTGAAGTGTTCTGGCCACCATATGTATCTACTTAACAGATAAATATCTTTTAGACTGCAGCTTAAACCTTACTTCCTAAGAAAGACCTCTCATCTAATATCAATCCCCAACATTGTTTACCCTCAAACTACTTTGTACTTCTCCTTTGCTGCACTCATTTCAACTGGTAAACATGTATTTGGTTGCCCATGTGTTTAACGTGTATTTTCCTGATAGCCTCTCAGTGGCATATGAGCAAGTTCCAAGCACTGTTCCATCCTCAGATCTCAGCACACACTGGAGTCCAAATGTCCTGAATGAACAAATGGACAAATGGGCGCATGGATAGATTGATGGATCAATGAATAAATGGGTGTATGTATGTATGGGTGGGTGGATGGGTGGATGAATGGATGTATAGATGGATAGGTGGATGAGTGGATGAATGGGCGTATATATGGATGAATGCTTTAATGGATCAGTAGATAGATAAATAGATGAATTCTTCAGTAGATAAATGGATTAATGGGTAGATGGATAGAGAGTAGGCCAACAGGTCATTATTCTTTCATGGCCACATTTTTTCAAATCCAAAGTACATGTTAGTATTGTTTGCTTGAAAAATAGGAGTAAAAGTGAGATAAAGGACCAACTCTCTGATTTATATTCCCCATTAACAAAGAGATCAGTCAGACTCTACTTGAGTCCTGTTGAGACTAGAATATCACTCCTTCCTCAGGGAGTTCCTCCACTTTTGGACATTTTAGTTGAAAGGAGCCTCAATATTATGAGTCCAAATTGGCTTCTTATTAGTTCTGCTCATCAGTCCTTGAGGCCATATAATCCTGTCTGCCTTTTCTCCTTCCAGAAAATAAAATTCGCTTCCTCTGATCTGCTCCCCGCAATCCACCCCCCATCTCAGATATGGCCAGCCAGGTACAGGCTTGCCTGACTTTCTTCTTTGGTTGGGACCACTCTGGCCTCCAGCAGGCAGAACTCCCATCTCTGGTGCCAGCCTTCAAGGGAACACAGCTGGCTCTGCAGACTCCTGCTGGGTGCACAGGAGTGGCAGTTAGAAAAATCAGCTTTGATTTGATTTGCAAACTGAGTCGAGCCATTGAGACAAAATAAATCCAGAAACCCATAAAGCCATTTGCGGAGTTGCTTTGCAGAAGACAGCCACAGTTTTAATCTGGTAAACACTCTCTAACGATCCCATTAAAACAACCCCCTTGGAGTAGGTGCTGAAAGCTGAACTCCAGAATAATGAGGCATGAGATAAGCAACCAGTGTCACCAAGAGTTCTGTCCTGCCCAGTGTTAGTGATGGACTGAAACCATTGTCAGTAGCAAATGGCGAGAGACAGGGATGGTGGTTTTTTGTAAATAGGCCTTCTTTTCATAAGGGTTAAGCCTGAGGTGGCATTTCATACAGCATCTTTCTCTCCTCTTTCCATAAGAGATCCTCACTCCTGCAGGAATTGGCAGGGACAACAAATAGCCATTGTCCAGGGAGATGCCCTATTTTACAGATGCTAAGACTGGGGCCCAGAGGCAGAGTGATGTGTCTGTGGCTTCCTTTACCACAGAATGATGGGTCACAGGTGGTAGGAGAAGCCAAATGAAATGTGCAAACTGTCTGTCACTAGGAGGGAACCTTCATCCACACTGATCCAGTTCTATCCAGAAGCTTCTGCCTTACCCAGAGCTTTCTTGACAGGTAGCATGGGAAATGAGAAATCAGGGGCACCTGTATTCAAATTCTGCCTGCAAAACTTAGTTGTTTGACCTGAGACAAGTGACTTAATATCTATGAATTGACTGGATGATTTTTAAAATCCTGTCTACTAAATATACAAGAGCATAATAGATTATAAACAATGAGCTTCCTTTCTTCCTTTTTTTATTTAATTGGTTCTTTGTTAGGTTACATGACATAAGATTGTACAATGACTTAATTATAAGAGCATGGAGTTTAACTTGTTCTAATTCAGTCTCCCATTTTTTATATACATTAAATAGAATGTACATTGGCATAATTATAAAAGCTTGGCATGCCCTTTCTTCCTTCCTCCTATACTTCTGAGTCTCTGATAGGGACAGACCTACCAACCATAGGTCTTGCCTCTCAGTTCTCTGAAGAGGAATGCCAAAGCCTAGGCTCTGGCCACCTCTCGTACAATTGTACATATGGGCCATTTGTCGGATGGACTCAGGCCAGATTCAAAGAGCAGGTACTGCAAGGGTGCGGGAATCATGCTGGCTTCAGCTTTTAGAACTTGACCTTTGCATCTGTAAATCATTGTGTTTAATTAAGATCCTATGCAGCAATAATATATTTTTGACCAGGTATAAGATTTTGCCCAGCCATATGCCAGCCTTTGACTAGTCCTCTACACCTGTCCAGTAATTTC
This sequence comes from Aplodontia rufa, assembly GCA_004027875.1. Classification (NCBI taxonomy): domain Eukaryota; kingdom Metazoa; phylum Chordata; class Mammalia; order Rodentia; family Aplodontiidae; genus Aplodontia; species Aplodontia rufa. The sequence goes on along the minus strand of PVKS010021330.1, from coordinate 22,352 downwards.
AGGAGACCCAGGACCATGGCATGCCCAAATCTAGCTATTGCAACTGTGGTCGGGTGATAATTAAGGATCACCTCTGAGAGGAATAACTGTAGTGAGAGAGTCTCATGAAAACTCCCGGCTGTTGTTCAGTCTGTGTAAATTCTGTCAGATTTTCAGAGAAGAAAGCTCAGAATATGTTTTCAAAGGGTTAGGGCAGGACACTGCTATTCTTCTCTAGCCAATTTCAATGAGATGAATTTTTCAGGCTGAGAATTGTGAAGCTTGCAGGAGTGTAAACAAGGTGTCCTTGACCCTTGGACCCTTTGCTCTTATCCAGTATCTTCTAGGTCCTAAAATGCCAATAGAATAATATGGCTTTTTCTAAAGATCTTGTAGGAAGATAGAAATAGAAATATATATATATATATATATATATATATATATATATAATAAAGGCACCATAAAACAACCTAAAGATGACCTTTAAATAACCCAACCCTTTCTTTAATACTTTTCTTGCTTCAAAATCTGGCACATCTCTCTGGTCTTCTTCTGTCCTTCCCCTACCTCCTACCATCTAGATTGGCTCAAACTCCTCCCACACATACCCTCTCCACATCCCACTCAAGAAAAGCAAAACTAGTCCAGGAAAACAAAAACCAACACTGACTCTTATTCCTCAATCTGGTAGCTGGGGCATCCCAGCCCATCCCTCTTGACAAGAAATGAAAATTATCTACATCAGAGACACTTGAGTTGACTTTAACTCAGTTATGTGCTTCCAAAGCAGATGCATTGTATGAAAAGTGACAGGAAGCCACTTGAAGTCTGGAGTTAGGGGAGGGGGAAATCTGAGGTACACTGGAGACAAGGGTTAGAAATAAAGAGATGGGATTTCAACGTAGGGTTTCAAAGAGGAGGTTTGCAAAAATTAATCACCTACCCTTGTGCCAGTTATAGGGCTCTGTGTGTTGACATAAGGGTACAATAGATGGCACATATAATACAATAAATAAATGATGGTCTTCACTGTTACCCTTGCCATATAGGTTCAGAAAAGGTAACAACAGAGCTCAGGGTCTCTAAGAATTATAACTCAGACCTGATCCCATGGCAGCATTTGAATCTCATTAATATCATAGAGTGGGTGAAATTCCAAGGACCAGGATCTCCCAGGCTTGTATTTGTCAATGCCTTCCACCTCTTTTCTACTACTGATGGATGATAACATTTTGGCCTCTCTGCAGTGATGTCCAAGTTAAGAACTAGAATTTGGAGCAGAAGGTGAGATGCTCCAGGAGCCCTCAGCTTTCTTTATTTCACAACATATCGAAGCTAATAAGCCAAGAAATTAGTTTGTCTTCAAGGTTGTTTGCTCCAAGACCATCTGTACCCCAGCAGCATCTCTCTATACTCAGCATTCCTTGCATTAGAAGGGAAAAGAGTTGGAAAGGAAGTCTGAGGTGCTTCCTATTGTGGACTCATTCTTTATTGTATGGTCTGAATGTTTTCACTCATGATGGACACACAGACATAAATACACTGGATAGGACCTAGAAATCACAGAGAGACGAAGGTCACAAAACCCCTAGTAAAAATGTCACATCATGGGGGAATTAGGTGATATTAGAGAAAACACTAGACCTCCAACTCTTTTCTCAGTGGATTGGTCAGGATAGAATAGACTTTGTTGTGATAATAAAATAATGCCCAAGTCTCAGTAGCTTAATACCACAAAGGTTTATTTGGTGCTTGCCATCTAGAATATATGTGGCCACCACAAATGATATGGAGGTGGTAACTTTGGTCTTAAATACATCACTTGGAAATGACTCATGCCATTTCCCCATGTGTAGTCTTTATGAGAACTGGTCACAAGACACAGCCTAAGTGCAAGAAGAGTGGGTCTCTGCCATATGGCCGAGAAGGAGAAATGACACTGGTAAACCCTAGTTCACACTAGCATAATACACCTAACACCTTTTCTCAGTTCAGCTTCCCCTTGGGTTCTGCTCTGTCACATGATCCATCACTTCTCTCCTGCTTCTCCATCCCCTTTGCAAAAACACTTTCCCCATTCCAGCTTTCTGTTTGTCCCTCTATTCCCACCCCTGCTAGCTGACCAATACTTCTGAGCAGATCATGGGTTATAGACCCAGAAAGAGAGGCATCTCCTCCATGCCTGCCAACCAAACTAGGTTTTTGGCTGTTTCCCACTTAATCCTTAAAAATCACTTCATGAGGTACCTAATCTATCATTCCCCCACTTGATTTTTTTATTAAGGAGTTGAGTTGTTGTACAATTATAAATGCATATAAAGTAACAATATGATATGCATTTGATCCTAATCCAGAATTACCCCCACATCCCAACACCCCAACTCTTGATTCTTCCATATTTCCACCATAACAATTATAAATGTCACTGAATATATATGTGTATATATATACATATATATTTATTTAATGATTGTGGACTTTTGGACTTTACAGAATGAAATGATTGTGTAAGTATAAGTATTATTTGGTTTCTTGAGGAGGAAAAGAGTATGTTATTTTGTTGATTATCTCCCTAGATCCTTTCCCATCTTTCTATCTTTCCTCCCTCTCCCCGGCCCGCTGCTTCTCCCCTTCCCACCTCCCCTATGTATCTATAGTTTCCCTAGATTATGTATTGCTATGCCTTTGATGATTACCCCACTTTATAGGTGGAGAACTGAAACTCAGAAATGCACATCATTTTCCAAGTGACACAACTAACAAGTAAAAAATACTGAATCAGAGTTTCATATATTCAGTTAGCCTTTAATAGCCATTTATTGAGTGCAACTGGGTATTGACATGTGATTCCTCATTCCCTAGAGGTTAATGTTATCATCATTGGATTTGGATAATGTTAGGTTCTAGGCAGGAAAAGGTGCTTAAATGTGTTTGTGTATCAGTTTCACCATCTATAAACCAATGACAATAATACCATTTATTTCACAGGCCTAATGCAAGAATTTAATGAGCTAATGCATGCAAAGTGCTCAATGCAATGTGTAGCTTGTATTAAGCACTCACCAAGCAGCAGCTAGTGGGAGAGCCAACTAATATATATCAATACAGTGTGATAAAGGCCACGATAAAGGTAAATTGAGGATGCAATTGTAGCATAGAGAAGAGAAGTATAAATCAACTTAGTGTATGCTTTCTCAAAGTGCGTGGACACTAAAGGATGTTTTAAAAGAATGAACATTATTAACAAGGTTGGAGAAGAAAGCAAGAAGGTCTTCCAAGGCAGGAAAGAAAATATGCAAATCATGCAAGAAATCATGGACCTGAACTTGAATGGGACAAGGCAAAGGGGAGCTTGCTAGTCTGCCAGGGTAACCAGATGAGGTTAGGAGCAGTAAGCAGAGCAGCTGCAGTAGCATGAAAGGCGAGGCTACCAGTGTTCTGTAGAGCCCTGCAGAATACATGTGAACATTGTCCTGAGACACTGGAAGTTCTGGCAGTGCTTAAGCAGACTGGCTTTTTCAGGAAGGTCACCCAAGTTGTAGATTAGACAATGGGTAGGGGAAGATGGACTGAGGCAGAGACAAGGTTGCAAAAGAGAACAGTTACAAAGCTGCCAAAGAAAGCCAGATCAGAATATTTGAGTAATTTCCTCTCTAAAGCCTTTTATTTGTTTTTTTTTTCCTGACATGTGAGGCCAAAGTCCTTGTCTTGTCTGCCTCAAAAAGTTGAGGGTGGAAAGACATTAATAAAAACAGCTACTTAGAACAGGGGTTAGCAAACCTTCCTGTAAAAGACCAGATAGTAATATTTTCAACTTTGCAGGCCTTGTGGTCTTGTCACACCTATCAACTTTGTCACTGAAGCACAAAAGCAATCATAGATGATGTGTATGAGCAGCTCTGTTGCAATAAAACTTTGTTTATGAACATTGAAATTTGAATTTTACATAATTTTCATGTGTCGCAGAATATTATTCTTACTTTTACCCAACTGTTGAAAAATATAATAAAACATTGTAGTTCATGTCCAGACAAGAAACAGTAGGGGCTGGATTTGGCTTAGGAAGCATAGTGTGCGGAGCCCTGACTTAAAATGTGTTTGGAAAGAGCAAAGCTCCCCATAAAGTTAAGGGAGGATCATTATGACTACTTTTTACTAGTGGTTAAAATTTTATAGTATCTCATGGCTGTCAATCAAACTCGCCATTTATATTATTTTTGAAATGATGCATTTCCGTTTGTCACTTGGGTTTGGGATACCCCATCTCTCTCTGCATTTTCCATAAGCACCTCCTGCAGTTTTGTTGCAGGAAAGAACCTTCTAGCTTCTGACCAAGCACAAGACACTTCCCATGCTTCTGAACCACTTTCTTTAGAGGCAAGTGGTAGGTTCCAAAAGGCATGAACATTCGAACCAGGCAAACCAGGGTTTGAATACAGCCTCTGCTACTAGTTTTGTGGCCTTGAGCAAGTTATAGAAATTCTCTGATTCACCATTTCTTCATGCATTCATTCATTTATCCAAGAAATATTCATAGAGTACCTACTATATACCAGGTACATTGCAAGATCACAGGAACACACGGTCAGTGAGACACAGGGTCTACCTTCAAAGACGGCCTAGAATGAAGGAGAAGGCACTCCAGACAGGAAGCTGATGCGAGTGAAACTCAATCCAAGCAAAGCAAGAGCATGGCTTGAATGAGGTGGGAATGACACTGAGAGAAGGGGGCACCTTTAGGAGCCTTTCTGGGGTAGAGTTAGTACCTGGTGATTGATCACACTACAAGCAGGAGGTCAGAAGAAAGAAATAGGACGGGGGACTCACAGGATTTTAAACCAAGACTCTACGTGGGTGGTGGCACCATTTATGGAGAAATGGAAGACTGCGGGAGATAAAGTTTGGTGGGAAAACTGACACGTTCATTTATAATACTTCTGACCCTTCTGCGTTGTCCTAAATCTCAGAAACATTGTACATGAGGCACCTAGCATGTCGCAGGTGCTTGACACATGGTGGCCCTTGCTTTTGTCTCATTTTTAAAAGTCCTCCTCAGGCCCTTGTTCCGTTGGGTCATGGTGTTCTTTTGCCGTCCACCGTGAGCTCTTCAGAGCCACATGGTTTGCGGTTCTGTTCACCGCACCTTATGTTTTCATGTGTTTTTTTCTCTCTTTCTTTTCTGCATGCTGCCTGGGGATTGGCTTCCTTGTGGTCAGCACCCATGGGCAGCGCCCAGGTGACCCCGGGGACTCCACTCTGCCTCCTCACCACAGGTGATCATCAGAGCTGGGCGGGTGGGAGGGGATTGGGAGCGGCCCAAATTCAGTGGGTCCTCCAGGCCAGGTGCATCAGAGAGAAACTGGCAGTCCCTTCATGCCACCCTCCCATCCACCCACCCACCCAGCCACCCATCTGCTATCCAGCCACATACCCACCCACCCACTCCTGTGTCCCTCTATCCATGCATTCATCCATTGTACTAATGCTTAGTAAGTACCTACTATGTGCCAGGCATTGTTCTAGGGACTGAGGAATATTGCAATGAGCAAAGGACAAGGTGTTCAGTGCCTTACTAGGAGGGAAATAGTCATTGGACCAAAAACTCCACAAAGAAATGCACAATTGTAAGTGATACTATGAAGTAGAGGTGCACAGTGCTCAAAATGAACACACGTGGAGCTAAGGGAGCGCTTCCTACGGGAAATGACGATGGAGCCATGATCCGACGCTGGAAATGTGTTGCCCTAACAAGTCAGTGGTTAGGAAATGAGTAGATCTGGCCATGATCAGATTCCCACTGGTTCTGACACATACCTTACACGTGATCAGCCCTTCTTTCCCTGCCTGTTAAGTAGAAATGATCATACCTAACTCTTAGGGGACACTACTTGCATCATAGACTCTACATGGGCACAGCCTCCTGAAATTGCATTCTAAGACTTATGCAAGATCATAAATGGCAAAGGATCTGGAATGGGAGAGCCCAGACTAGGGCAGGGCATTTTTTCAATGTAGACACCTGCTCCTTTCCTCCAGCACATCAAGGCAGATCTCGTTTACATAAATATGTGCCATTCTTCAAAGAATACAGACCCCATCCATGTCACAGGCTGATGCCCATTGCGATACCCTAGAGATGGAAGACAGTCTGCTGAGATTTCTCTTTAATGGTGACTTTCTTGGCAATCTCAAACCTTTACCCTTTGCCCTCTCAAAGTCCTTGCCTAATAACTTGGGAAAGAGGGTACAGTGGGCAGTGAGGACATGAGTCAGGTCATCCAGGACCTTCACAGTCCACCCCCTTAACCAAACCCAGACACATCAGTATACACATGTCTTACACTGGACATTGAGCATGCACTGGGGATTCTTGTACAGACTTTTCACGGAGGAGTATTCTCAGGAAGGAGAGGAAATGGGCAGGGAACAAAGCTGAGGGAAGACATGGAGACCTGCATCAGTCTGAGTGCACAAGGGTCTCTAGAGTGTGGATTGTTCTGCAGTGTTGGTCCCACTTTGAGGCAAGGGGGCCAGCATCAGTCAGCCACTGAGGATCAGCTACCATGGAGGTGTAAGACCTCCTGCAGAAGTGGTCCCTTCTCTGTGTAATGGTGCTTCTCCAGGGCAAGAACACCTGTGAACCACTGCAACCAACACCCATAGCCTCTGGAGAGTGAGTACCTCCTATAGTAAAGGAGAACTGAGCAGAGCCTTCAAAGCACCCGCTACAGCTCAGTGTTGTCCTGCCTTTATCCTGCTGGGAACCACCATCCCCCAGTGATCCCTGCCAATGCCTCAGGCATCTCATCTCAGCCACTCCCTGGTTATGACCTTAGGCAAGTTACATAGCCTGATCTCATCTGGAAAACTAATTATCACCCTTCAGAGAGTCACATTAAAGATTAAATTTGATAATCCCAGAGAGTACCCTATAAAAGCAGGTCTTTAAATGGCAGTCACCAGGCCTATGCTTCCCAAGGGAGGTGGGAGTCACAGGTGATATATAGTGAGAGAGAAGCCCCTTACCCACACCTAATTCATGGAGAAACCAGGCTTCTCTGGAGTGTGTATGAGCAGCTCCATTACTGCTGGGCCATTGTTCTCTGGGTTCCATTCAAGCTGAGCAGCCAGATATGTTTATTTTTTTAAACAGAGCCAATCCCATTTCAGGCACATTTGTTCTTACCTCTTGCCTTCCAAGGCATCTGAATGTTCCTCCTCTGACAGGTTTATTTCATTGCATTCCATTTATTTCCACCTGTTTCTCAGTTTCATTTGATGGGTGAGGTGCCTGTGAGTCTTTCTTTTTGAGCAGACTGTCCCTTTCAGAGGGTGTTTTTGTTAATGTCTGTCCCCTGGTAGCAATAATGCTGATATAAATAATAACTGTCCAGGTCTGAGTGATGGGGATATTAGACTGTAAGCACAGGCAGCTCTGTTCCCAGCAGCCATAGTCTGGAGTCCTGCACAGCCACATGATGTCACAGGGATGGGCTGGCTTTCAGGGGTGAGTTGAGGCTCTGTTCAGCTCTCAGCTCTGCAGCCTTCTGGTCTGGTGATCCTGGGCAAGTTGGTTCTCTTCTCTGGAAAACATTCTCTTTATGCAGAGAAGTACGAATAATAATAATACCCACAGTCATGGGAACTAAGCATGATTACAGCTTTAACATCTTTACCAAGCTAAATCCAGCTAGTTCTTTGGTTCTCCCAGAGTGATCTTTCCAGAAATGCATGCTTCAGAGCGAGATTCCTCACTTATCCCTGTTGACATCTGGGGCTGGGTAATTCTTGACTATGGTGGGCCATCCTGTGCACTGTAGGATGCTTACTAGCATCCCTGGCCTCTACCCATGGGATGCCAGTAGCATATCAACCCCAATTGTCACAGCAGAATATATCCACATTCTCAAATGTCCCCTGAGGAATACGATCAATCCTTGTTGAAAACTTGCAGAGTGGCACTGTTCAGTAGAAATAGAATTTGCACTGTGTATGTAATTTTTAATTTTTGAAAGTCACGTTTAAAAAGTTAAAAGGAAAAGGTGAAATTAATTTTAATAACATAATTCTTTTAACCTAATATATCCAGAATATATTGTCATTTTAATAAGTCACCGATATTTAAAAGCTGTTAATGAAATGTATTTTACATTCCTTTTTTGTGCTTTTTTTTGAAATCTTATCTGTATTTTAAATTTTGAACATGTTTCAATTCAAATGTTAAGTTTTAATGGTTAAAATGAACTATAATCCTAAAAGGATAAAAACTGTACATCATGAGTAAACGTACTTTTCGTTGCTTCAATATTTAAATTTTGAACTAATTGAAATGGGTTTTAACATCCAGCTCCTCAATCACACCAGCCACATTTCAACTGCTGGGTTTTGGATGCACAAACCTGGAGGTAAAACTTGTCTTCATTCTCTTGCTCCCTAGTTAGTGAGGAGCAGAACAATGTATGTGTTGCTGGGGTCCAATGCCCTTTGTTCCATTTTGTCCATAGGGGACATTTGTCAGTGTCTGGAGATGGGTTTGGTTATCACAGAGGGTGTGGGGAGAGCAGGCCTCTACTGCATAGAGGTCAGGGATCTTACCATACAGATATAAGGAAAAAGCCCCTTCTAGGCAGGACCGACTGTAGTGGACTGACTTGGGGCTGCAGTGGACAAGGGACTAGTTAATTGACATTTCACTTGAGACCATTCAGTCTGCCCCAGGCCCACCATTGCAGGAAGAATGCCTCTTCTCAGGTCTCCCATGTATCTCAGGCAAGCTTCCTCCTGTGGACCCAGGAGGAGACTGTCAGTGTCCAGTCCGAGGCCAGAGTGAGGTCTTTTCCAGGGTTGCATCTGGACTCACCCCTTGTCTGTGTCTAGGACCCACGAGGAGGACTTTGGGAGAAGCCATCATGTGGAGCCCAAATGCTGCTTTTCAAAAAGGTTTAAACCTGGGGACCTTGAGCAAATCACCCAGCCTTTCTGAGCCTCAGCTTCCTCACCTGTGAAGTATTAAAGATACACCCGAGAACAGCTCTGCCCAATCATGGTGATAGCCAAGGGAAGAAATGGGTGCAAGCCTCCCAAGCTCTGGGTTTGAGAAGGTGCCGGGCCAACTCCTGCTATTGTTCCTCTCCTTCCTGTGCATCTCCTGTCAAAACCCTCTAGAATTATTTTCTATCAATTATTTAAATTGAGGCCTTGCTTCAGTGACAAAATTCAGGCTATAATATACTTCCTGAAGATGCTTTGTAAATGCCCCAAAGGTGACCTTCCCAGTGTTAAAAATCCTAGACCCCAAGTCTTCAGGAAAAGGCTGTGGGAGGAGAGAAGATGATGAAACTGCACAGCAGCCTCCCCAGGGTCACTTCCTGTGAACACCCGGGGGCCTTGGTGACCCACTCCAAGAACTCGTGGCTCTGGATGGTGTGAGAGCAGGAACTGGAGGCCGGAGAACCAGGAGAACCTTGACCTGAGCATCCACCATGCTAGGATTATGCTTGGTAGAAACAGGGGGAGCCAGGCTATGGGGGAATCACAGTTTGCCAGGCTGGCTGGAGAGAAGTGGCTGCTTTGGAGGACAATGGCATCAGGGAAGTCCAACAAGACGATGAAAAGAACAGTAGTGGCCAAATTCTTGCTTCCTGAATGTCCTGGAAGTAGCTGAGTGTGTCACATTATTCACTCATTCTAGCTTGCAAACAACTTCACCAAATAGGGTGATCTTCTCATTTTATAGAAGGGGAAACTGAGGCTCGGATGATTCAAAAATCACACAACTTGGAAATGATGAAGTCAGGATTCAAGCCCAGTTCTCTTTAGACAGTTTGTGATCTTATCTACCTTTCTCTCTGCCCACAGCCAGTATTAGTCAGCACCTATTATGAGCCACACACTGGAAATTCTGGGGTAGAATAACTTAGGACTGCATCTCAGAAGCTGTATAATTTATGAGCCGTGGGACTTTAAGTTACAAAATTGTTCTGCTTCCTGTTGTTTAAAATGGGAATACCAATAATGGCCAGTTGTTGAGAGAACATTTGTCTTATACATATGTTGTCGTTACTATCATCCTATACCCAGTTTACAGATGAGGAAACTGAGGTCCAGCAAGGGGACAGATGGCAAGCAAGCTGACCAGTGGTGAGATTCAGGCAGGTGACTCAGACCAGAACTATGGACCCTGGGAAACATGAGGGATAGGGGATAACAGGTGAGAGCCCATCAGGACCTTAGGCCAGGGGAACCTAAAGAGCCAAACAATTTAGTAATCAGGGCTCATTAGGGACATGGTATATATGGCAGAAGACTGGACACAGCAGCAGAGAAACTCCAACTTCTGTGATAGCCTAAGGCAAGACGAAGCCAAGAGCCAGACCAAAAGCTGAGATGGCACATGCTACCACCCCTAGGTGTCCTACTTTGGCTTGGGCATCCTACAGTCCCTCTTGACCAAGGCTTCATTTGATCTCAGATTAGGAGCAGAGACCACAGCTGAAGGTCAGAGAGGCAGGTGATGCTCGGGAGCGGCCTGGTCACTGCAGAGGACTGTCCTCAGCACTCTTGTTGGTTTGTTCTATAGCTGCAGGACTGACTCTACAGAGCAGGGGAAGAGTCTGTTCCTCAATCAACTGCACCAGAATACTGTCCTTGTCAACTGTCTTACAACAGATGTTCAAAGCCTGACAGACATAGGGCTGCGGGTACATCATTCCAACTGCCATTTTCTGTTACCGATCCCCCAATGGAATCAATGATCTAATGCAGAAGAGGGTGTCACATCCCCCGTGGGGTATGCTCCTGCAGCATGTGGATGCTTGTACTTCCTAGGAAACAAGCATCTAATCAGGCAGCAGCTGTGACTGAGGCTCCCACAACACCTTTCTGCTCCTGGTATCTTCTTCTTACACTCGGGAGGGATCAGCCTGCAGTCTTCATCCAAAATCAGATTCAGAAACCCAACACTATCTTTCCCTTCTCTCCCTCCCCATCGTCAATATTGAATTGGCCATCAAATCTGACCTGCCCTGAGGTCCCTCTTAGATCTCTTCCCTCAGTGCTACTACTCATGTGTGAGACTCACCGTCTTGCTTGGATTAGCGTGACAACTTTCTAGCTGGTCTCCCTGTCTTCACGTTAGTTCTCTTCCCACTGAGGCCACAGTGAGCCTTGTCAAAGTACTCCCAAAGTTCCCCCTGTGCTTTGGGATAATTGGCCTGAATCAAATCATTTATAGTCTAATTGCTGTCACTTCCCCATCTCTCCAACTTGATTTCCTCCTCCGCATCCTGGTTCCATTCATTCTGATCAGGGAAGCGGTACCTGGCTTTTCATGTCTTTGTCTCCCTGTATTGGGATCCTCATCTTCCACAACCTGCCTTGCTCACCCAGTGAGATTTCTGAAAAACTTTCTCTGATGCCTACTATCTAAGGCTGCAACACAGGAGATGGTCAACTAGCTAGTTAATCAAAGTAAAAGACCCCACTTCCAGCCCTGCGGGAGAGTGGTTCTTGCACTTGGCACTCATTCACAGCATGGGCATCTTTTCTTGGAGCTCTTTGGATACTACCAGCTCTTTCCCTATGCCCAGCACACACACAGGGCTCATTCACTTGGCCTCATTCATGAACCGATGATAAATGGGCAGATGGTTAATACTGATAGAGCCTTGTATACACACTCATGCTCTGCCTTCTGCCTCCACCGGTGATAGTGCAAGCACCTCCCCCTACTAACCTTTTACCATTTTGTTAGGCTGATTGTGAATCGCAGAGCACTGGTTTCCAATCCACTATTCTAACCCCATGCGCATGCCCCACATATTAAGCTTCCTGGAGACCAATTCTCCAGAGCCCTTAAACAGGGCCCTTCCCTAACCTGCTGGGACTGTTCCTGTTGAGACCAATGCCTGACCTAGCTTCCCACAGTGCTAGTCCAGGAGAGGCCGGGCTCATAGGGACAAACTCAGAGTGTGCCAATGTGACCAATTTCAGCCTCTGCAACTGCTCCAGGACTCCACTTCTACCCTCATCATCTCCCACTAATAGCAGAGCTGCTTTTCCACCCATCCTTTGGGGAAGGGGATAGATTGGCTTTTAGTACAGAACACAGTGAATCAATGTTCCGGCTTTCAAAATGCACAGGACAAAGGCTAGAAAAAAGAAAACACATTCATGGTGGATTTGGCTGGAATCTCAACAATTAAAGCCACGCTCGCTGCTGCGTTTGTTCCCCTGGCTTGGGTTAGTTGAGCTAATCTGGATTCCGTGCTGAGTGTTTACTGGCTGCTCTCTCTGATCCTGCTCACACTTGCACTAATCCTTCCTATAGATTCCTAGCTCCCTTCAGCCCACCTGTCTCCTTGCCAGGCACTCCGAAGCTTGCCGCAAGCTGCCTGCTGCAGAAGCATGATTTGGACTAAGCTGCCCCAGCCCAGCAAATCTTTGACTCTCCTCCCACTTCCTGCTCCATTGAGTCTGTTAATACAGTCATCCCTTGAGGGATCCAGTTGTCTGGTGTTGTTTAGAAAGAGTGAATTTTGTTTCTGAGTGAGAGCCTTAGGGAGCCTTGGCCTCTGGTGCACCCTTGCCCGCTGGTGCACCCTGCTGCGCAGTTCAATCAGGAAGCCAGGACATATTGTCCTTCCAGAAAGTTCATGTCTTTTCAGTCCATGACTAGGCAAGAGTTTCACATTCCTCTTCTTGCGGGCTGTCCACTGGGCCCTGACCCCATTAGTGTTTGCATTTTTATTAGTGAAATGCTAAGGTCTCCCACCTTTTGGTAGCGGCTTATATCATCAAGACTCAGCATAATCTCGTGTTTTGGATTGAACTGTGTCCCCTAAAAAGATAAGTTGCAGTTGTAATCTCCAGTTCCCGTGAGTGTGAACTTATTAAGAAAGAGAGTCTTTGCAGATGTAATTAGTTAACACTAAGTCAGAAAGGTGGACCCCAATCCAATATGACCATTGTTCTTACAAGAAGAGGAAAACATCTTGTGAAGACAGACACACATGGGGAGAATGCCATGGGACAACAGAGGGAGAGACTGCAGTGACACATCAAAACACAAGGAATGCTGGGATTGCCACTACCACCGAAAGTTAGGTAGAGGCGAATAAGAGTTCCTCCCAGGGTCAAAGAGAGCACAACCCTGCCTGTGCCTCAATTTAGGATTTCTAGCCTCCAGAACTGTGAGAATAAATTTCTGTAGTTTTAAGCCACCCTGATGTGTTAGTTTATAGCCATAGCCCTAGGATGCCAATATACTTGAAAACACAATGAACCAGAGCACAGGGCCAGTGGTCAGTGGTCAAGCGTCAAGTGCTTTGTCTTTAGTGGACAGACCTCAAGACCACAGCCAAGCACTCGCATCCCTGAGAATCTCTGGCACAGCCTCTCTGGCTTAGTCACCTTTTGTGCCACTTTCCCAAAAGACCTACAAGAACAATTTAGAGGAGGAAAATTAATTAAGCACTCATAGTTTCAGAGGTCTTGGCCCATAGATGGCCAATTCCATTGTTCTGGACCTGGAGTTGAGGCAAAACATCAAGGGGGAAGGTTGTGGAGGAGGAAGCAGCTCAGGACATGGCCACAGGAAGCAACACACGCTCTGCACATCAGAGATGAAATACACACCCCAAAGGCTGTCCCTAGTGACCCACCTCTTCCAGACACACCCTACCTGCCTCCAGTCACCACTCAGCTAATCCAAGTGGATCAATACACTGATTAGGTTAAGGCTCTCATTACCCAATCACTTCACCTCAAAACTTCCTTGCCTTATCTCACGTATGAGCTTTTGGGGGACAGCACATATCCAAACCATAACACCCTCTCCCCTGCAGGGTCTTTTCATTCACTGTGTTTTCCAATTGGCCTAGACTGGTCTCCATTCTGTGGCTCTGAACATTTTCTGGTTTAGTTTCCGCCTTCCATTTGAATAGTCTTAGCATCTGCTGCTGCTGTTGTCTTGCCCTGGCCTTCACCTCACGGACCAGACCATGGTCACCTGCTCTTTACATCCTGGAATTTGGCAGACCATCCCCGGCTGGCTTTTGTACTCTGACTTCCCTGTCTCCCTGTTGCTCCAGGGCTACTCTGAACTCCACAGGAAGAATTCTCATCAGTTCAGTGTGGCCACGTGCTCTCGCATATCATACTGGCTGCCTGGGAAAGTCTAAAGGGACTATCACTTTGCTGCAGGGCATCCTAAAGAGTGTGTGTTCTTTCTTACATCTGCTCTTCAGACTAAATCCTTAATCCCCAGCGCGGCTGTGGGTGCTCCTGTCTGCGGCAGCTGAGCAGCTTTGAGCCCCCCAGGCACCAGGCTCAGTGCACACATTTCTGCAACCCGGAGCAAGCACTGTTGGAGCTGAGCTGACTCAGCCTTGTCAGCCCCATCCACAGGGCATCCTTGTCTGAACCACAGCAGAGACAGAGGAGAGAGACCACTGGGTCGTGTGAGGGATGCCCTGATGTGTCCCACACCACTGACCACACGTGGAAGTCTAAGTTGTAATCTAGTTCTGCCTAAGTGGAGTTGCGAGTGGGACACCTCTGCATCGGCACTAACTACCCGGAGCTTTGATTTTCAGTTTGCACACTTCTCCCGCTGAAGAGCAAGCTCCATGATGGTAGGATTGTCTCGTCAGTACCTCTCATGCCCAGCACCTTGCTGTACCCACTCTCTTCCTGATAACCTAAGCATCCCTCAGGCTAGGCAATGCGCAGGACCTTTCCCCTGTGGCCAAGAGTTGAATTAGTACTAATGGATATGGTTCATTTGCAGGTCACTTGGCTTGTCCAGCTCCATGGCTATGGGTTACATTTTGTTTCTGGTCAAAGTCCAAGCACAACTCTAAGCCTCTAAGCACAATTTGACATCCGCCTCACAAACATGAAGGCAGACTGACTGCCTAGACATTCCTACACCCAAGCCACAGGCTCCTGATCCCTACTTCAAATATGACTCCTACCTCACCACATCCCAGTTTTTAACCTTGACCCTGGACTGACACCTAACCCAATTAACAAAGCGCACGCCAGTCTCGATTTTTCAGACAACCTTAAACCAACTCTTGCTTAGTCTAAGTCATGGCCTGAACCCTCTCTCTACCCCACCTGGATCCTGGCAATGCTCACAGAGTAGACATCTCCAAGCACAAGAGAACAGTGAAGATGACCAAGAGGTATAAAGGGAATCCCAGACCAAGGCATGTATCAATAATGACTGTGGCTGGCATCAACTGGGCATGGACATGACTGCTTTTAATTAAGTCTAAGGTGTGAAATTTGAATGAATGAAAAAAAGTATTTTAGATTAAAGGAGTTTTCTTGCACTCAGAAGAGATTCTCCATAAAGGTCTCATAGAATCATCTCGTAGGACCACTCACGACCAAATTGGAATTTGACCTCCACAGGGCATTCATTGTACAAAAGGAAGTCGGAGACACAGATTCAGGAGATGCATAGGACAAGGCAGAATCAGCACTGGAGGAACAATTTATTTGAGTGGCCAAAGTGCTTTCAAACAATCAATCAAAGCGATTCCCATCTCACGGGGTGCTAACCTCCATTTAAGGCTGAAAACGAGGGCACCTTCTGTCAGCAATATTTAGCAGATTTAGTTGTGTAGGCTGTGATGAAATCAATTCTAACCTCTTAGGACAGGCTGGGTAACACAGGGAATGTGAGATGTTAGAAATGTATATCTGCTTTACACTCCATTCAGTACTTATTAAATGTTTTTCCAGAGCAAGGGTAGAGCTATCTGTGAAAAACCTATATCTCTATAATGTTTTCCAGCTACTTGACATTGACTTCAAGTTAAATCTCAGCTAAGAACAATTACTGTCATATGATGAATTGAGGCAATTTATTTATTACTTGAGAAACATCCTTGGTGATGTCACTTAAAGTAATGATGAGATAATCCTTCTTAAGTCCTCCATTATCAAGCAGATCCAGTGAGGGAGGCACCATTCCGTGGTGTGGGAAAGGTAGTCAACAATTTTTAAGAATTAGACACTAAGATCAAGGAATGAGTATTAGACATACAGCAGAAAACAGTTACCAAAACTTTAGCAAAACTCGTCTCCCTGTGGACTGATCTGAGGTGCTTTGGCTGCTAAATATCAAAGAAGGTATTATAGAAAAAGTCCAGAGATTAATAATAAAACTGAAGTTCATGTATTAAGGGCATGGAGATGATGGTTGATATATAAGAAAAGCAAAAAGGATGAAGGAACTAAGTTAAAAAGGTCAAGTTTGAATATGATTTGAGCAGCCTGTATAATTTGGTCCATATAACAAGATTCACATGACATGTTCATCCATCCTTTAGATATTAGAATCTGATATGCTTGAAGGAGGGTACCAAGAGAGATAATCTTCAAGAAAGAGCAGGTATAAAATGGGCATGCCTGCTACAGCAGGTGGCAGAGCCAGCAGGAACAGATACATATGCAAAGGTGGTTTTAGCTGGCTGGTCAAGATAAGATTCTGGATCTCCTTAATGCTAGTCTGCTTCTTTTTTCCACACAAAGAACCAGATTTGGGTGGGGGAGGGGGGCTGAGCAGTTTGTCTCCCTGTTTATCATAAAGTAGTATAAAAGTTAAATAAATTCTGTGTCAGGCTTCCAGAAACTGGCTGCTCTTGCTTAGTCCCTTTGAGCTTAAGAAGAAAGAAAGAATCAGAACTTCTTTGGGAAGCTGACTTTGAGCACCTGAAATGGTTGCAATGACAGAACCTGCCCCAAAGGGTTGTAGTGAGGATTAATATGACGTATTATAGGTCAAGAGCTTCAAATGGCAGCCCAAGCTATAATTAAATCCCTAACTGTGTGCTCTTAGCATTAATTATATTAATGTTTCACATGTAATCACTTATCCTGAACTTTTGGTTATCATCTTTTGGAAAAATCCCACTTTAACACCTAACTATTCCAAAAGACAGTCACAATTTGTCTGTTGTGGCCTTGACTTTACTGAAATGAAGGTACAGTACCAGACATTCTCACTGATTTTAAAAGTCCAGACACCTCTCAAAAGTGGCAAAGAGGTGAGCCTAGCATTGCTTATTCAGAGGAAGCCCATGCTGGCCCCGGGCCCATCTGGTCTCACAGCTGTCCTTCACTATTGCCCAGGTAGCCTGCAGATGACCCTGTGCATGCGACATCTCCTGGACCCCTGTGCCAACTGTGTTCTGGGTTTGGCCAATGAGAATTAGAGATAGTAGAGCAATAGGCCTCAGCCCCTTTCTCTGAGCAAGAGGCAGAGAGATGTGTTCTCCCTCTTGGCCTCAGTCCCTTCTTTGATGGCAACCAGATCTACCCCAAGGCTCCCTTTCCCCCACAGGTCTACTGGAGTTCCACTTCTGCAGTATGATCCTGGCCTCTGGGCTCCAACCCCAGCACCTCTTTTGTTCCTCCAGTCGGGCTGGGTAGTGGCTTCCTGATATCACTCCTCTCCAAGTGTCAACTGTCACCTGCTGAACCCTGTGTGCCAGTTCTCCAGCAAATTTGCTCCATGTTAAAGGCTTGGAGTGCTTTCCCTTTTCCTGGTTGACTACCATTCGATGTGGAATCCATGCTGATTTCTAGTGATTATTACTTTCTTTCTACCTTTTTTTAAGTTGTGAAGAGGAAAAGTCTGATTTAATCATGTACATATTTTCCCCTGTATCAACATCATACTACTAGTGTAAAATATGTGGAATACACATTTTTTTTTCATTACAAAAAAAGTCAGCAACAGCATTTGTTTCTCCCCAGGCTTCTCGCTTCCCTCCTGTTCACTACAATTTCAATCCTCGAAGACTGCCAAAGTAGTTCATGATCACAATTACGAACACTTTCAATGCTCTGGGATGCAATTTGTAAAGTCTAGAGGCTTAAAACTAATGAAGTATCCAGATGCTTTTCTATCAACTTCTTTCCTTTCTTGGACTTTAATTCCATCTTTAAAATAGCCCACCATCCCGAGAATTCATTCTCAGCAGAATCACACAGGTAGAGTACATCCCAGACTTCAGCAGAGCCAGAAAGTTCCGCAGCTTCCTTATCTTTTCCCTGTTGTTTCCTCTTGGCAAAATCCCATAATCAGAGATGCGTGTGATGCTTAAAACCTTCCCTAGCATAGAGGTAGCAGCTCAGATTCAGGGTTTCAAAGGTTTTCTCTATTGGGTGCCAGATACATGCAAAGCCCAAGGAAAGGCAGGGA
Source organism: Aplodontia rufa (assembly GCA_004027875.1). Classification (NCBI taxonomy): domain Eukaryota; kingdom Metazoa; phylum Chordata; class Mammalia; order Rodentia; family Aplodontiidae; genus Aplodontia; species Aplodontia rufa. The sequence continues at coordinate 4,153 of PVKS010021330.1, read as the reverse complement.
AACTTTTCAACAAAAGGAGTCATTAAATAGATGGGGGTAAACTGCTAGCACAGTGAGATTTGCCTCCAATGATCCACACTGGGGATAATATGCCCTTGGATGGCTGAGAGGCCACTGTGCCTTTTCAAGAGTGCAGCTTTTAGGGATTGCATCCCCAAGCGCCAGCTTCCTTCCTTTACCATCAGCAATGATCACCAGCATGGGTTATGCATCCACTGGGATTTACTTGGGTTTTATCAATTGCAATTAGATGTTCTTTATCTGCGACTTCTATTTTTGCTCTCTATCTTTACAGGGAAAATTCTCTGAAGTAAAGCTATGAAATTGGGCCTGTCGCCAGTGAGAGTACTTTGAGAATGAATCATTAATCCCTTGTTGCCAAATTATGTTATTGCTGCCATTAAGTTATCCAGATGTAAGCCTGATACAGGCCTTGCCTACATGAGCAGAGCTAAGTGCCTTACTCTGGGGCCCTGCCTGCCTTTCCTCTGAAGACGGGGATGAACTCAGGCAGCAGGCAGCCCCTACAACCATGGTTTGCAGACACACTTAGCCTTGCTCACCCCGAACCACTTCCAAGGTCATGTCACCATCATGCCACAAGTGTGAAGAATTCCTTAAAGTTTATCAAGCATTTTTACCATTATCACATTGGATCCTTAGAAAGTCCCTGTGAATCTGGCATTTCCTCCCTATTTCCTCACAAATGAAGCTATTGATTCACATCGTGGTTAATAGATTTGATCAAAGTCATACACCAGCCAGCAATGGCATCTGGATGCACTCTCACGTTTCTGATTTGAAACTCGTTGCTTTTGACCCCAACGTCATAAAGCCATGGGATTTTAACATCGAAGAGGCTTGAGGGCTGAAGTGGTGGTTTAGCAGTTGCAGCACTTGCCTGGCATGCGCAAGGATGCATTTGAACCCCAGCACCACATACATAATGAAGTGTCAGAACAATGAAAACCACATGAAAAATTAAATAAAAAATTGATTCTCTCTTTCTCTCTCTCTCTTTCACTGTCCCTCTCTTAAAAAGGGCGGGGGGCTTGAGAAGTCATGTAGTTCCTTCTGCTTGGCAGGGACACACTGAGTCCCCAGACAGCAGTTTTCATGGCTGCCTTAGTAATCTGCGGAGGGGCAGGGCAATGGGGAGAACATTCTGCATGAGGCTCTTGACTCTAAGGACAATGGGGAGGATTCCTCTCACCAAGAGCATGGGAAGCACTGAAATTAAGGGATGCTGAGTTGAAATAGTGCAATGATACCAACTGACAGGGAAGAAAGATCTGTGTCCCAGGAATGTGAACCGAGGGGTGGGCTAAGCATCCAGGAAGGCAAAGAGGTGATAAGAGGTAGGAGCAGGTGAAAACTAGAGGCAGGACTTGGGAACTATGTTCCACTCCATCTCTGCATCATGATGCGCATCACATGGCTCTGGTTTTAGCCCCAGTGGATAGCTCTTCCTCATTAAAGCTTTTCCTTGTGTTGGCCCCAATCTACCCTGTTACTTCTACCCATTGATATTAGTTCTTATCTAAAAAGACCAAATCTACTACAGCTTTCAAAATAGCCCTTCGGCTACCTGAAGGCACGAATTAGGTTTAATCTGAATCTTTCTCCTCTATGCTGAAAATCCTGATTCTGACACATGTACCTTCAAAGTCGGTGGTCTCTGGACTTCAATGAACCATGCAGAGAGACCTTGTTGGAATACAGCTGCTGACTTTGTAGGCCCGGGGTAGAGCTCAAGATTCTGCATTTTTAATAAGGTCCTAGGTGATACTGATATTCTGCTCATTGGACCACTTTTTGAGTGGCAAGTCCCTTGGCTAGCCTTTGATCTGGAGATTTGTCTCAGGGGTGGAGTCCACAGGACTTTTTGGAGTGGTCTGACAGAGCATTCTGCAGAGTAGAGCAGATGAGCACTGGCCCTTGTTGCGTCTTAGGAATCTGCAGGGAAAATCAACTGGTATGCTTGTTCCATGGCAAGAGAGGAGGCAGGAGGAAGACCAAACACTGCATCTTGGCCCCATGTATGGAGCTAAGGTTGAAGGAGGAAAGCAGCTATGCCTTGGGCACATGGTTTCCAAATGTAAGAGGAGACAGCACCCTGGAAGTCTGATATGACTGCACTGGAGCTTAGAGGAATTGGGGGAAAGAAACCGGCAAGAGGCAGCTGCTGCTGCTTTGAGAAATCCAGCTCAGCCTTTTGGAGTGCTCAGAGCTCAGGGGCAGAGCTGGATGGGGCATAAGATCAGTCCTACAACCTCATGTTGGAGGCGGTAGTCTCCTGTCAGTTCAGGTGGAGTTCACATGATTGTTGTTGATGATCCCATCACATGAGGAACTCAGGTAGAGCCTTAAAGCTTCTCTAATTGGATAAATGATCACCTGGTATCGAATTTCCAATTCTGATTTACTTGGATATTTTTAGGGTTCGGTCCTATGGGGGACAAAGACAAAGAAGATCCATCCAAATGTCCCTCTCTCTTCTCCAAGTTCTCACATTCCCAGTCCCCTCTTGATAGACAGAAGTTACTAGAGTCTTCTTTTAGGGACTGGGGATGATGCTAAGTCTGACTCTCATGAAAAGAGTGACTTAGGATAAAAGTAATCCTGACACCAACTTCTGCCTCTTTGAAAATTCTTCCTCGGAATTTTGGGCCACTGTCAGGCAGCCTTCTATGTGGACCCAGTGCTGGCAGACCCTCACATTGCCAGGAAGTTCCACCATTAGCCACACCTTTATTTCCCACCACAGTTTTCACCCTGCTCTCTGAGCACTTACCATATGAGCCCTGTGGATAGACCTTCTCACCCTGCTGCAGGAGCTAGACTAGCCAACCTCTATCTCTGTTCCTCTTTTTTTCCTCTCAAGGATAGGAGCCACATATGAATGTTGTCTGGCATTTAGTTGTAGGGCCATTTTCTCTACATCTAGCAGAGTGTTCTATGTGGACACCTCTGAATGCTGTCATGTTCCTTAATGAACAGAGGCACAAATCCCAAGAGATGAAAGCAAAATCCCTTAAAGAGTGCTTAAGTGAAAGTTGAATTTTCCACATACCAGGGCATGTTCACATTCCTGTATTTGAAGCCTGGTTGGGGCGGCTTCCTAATAATCCCACTTTTAGTATCTGTGCATTCAGCTCTGATGCCTGCTGGGTGAACTCGTTGAAGAGGTTTAAAATGCTGACTCAGGCTTTTCAGATGGCCTCCCCAAATCCACTGCATACTCCTCTGTGACTCAAATATGGTCCATTCTTGGGTCATGGTCACTGTTGAAGGAATTCTATTTAGGAATATCTTGGAATTCTTTTGGGGGAAGGGTAATCTAATCCAAGATCTTCACCTTCCTTTGGACTCTACCCTAGGAACCACGTCTGATACAGCTGACCATTCCCTCCTTGAAACATTGTTCTCTTGATCCCAGGATGCTACACTCTCCCAGGTTTCATTCCTACCTATCTGTATACCCTTTATGTTTCCTATGCACCTTTATGGTCCTCTACCCACTCACCAAATACTTTATACAGTCAACTCTCTATTCTAGGTGTTCTTCTCTTTTCACTCTTTATTCTTTCCTGGGGTAACTTCATCAACTCCCATGCTTTGAATGCCATCTCTGAACATATGACTCACACATTTTTATATCCAGCTCAGACCTCTCTTCAGAGCTCTTAACCTGCATTTTTAGAATCCACTTTTTTGGAGTATCTCTCAAGCTCAAATTGCCTTAAACACACACATGATTTCCCTCTAACTATTCTTTTTCCATTGTTTCTGGAACCCATAAATAGCACTATCATCTCCGCTGTCACACAAACTAAAGACTTGTGGTGTCTTCTTGACATGTCTTTCTCCTTTATTTTCCACACCCCGTCCATCAACAGATTTTATCTATATCTATTTCAGGGAGTGATGTCTTTTATTATATCTATGTATCTCCACTTCCATCACTGAGTCTAAGAAACTATTATCTCCCACCTGGATGCCTGAAATGATTTCAAAACTCATCTCTCCGGTCTCCTTTGGCTCCATGTTGAAGCTGGAATGATTGTTGGAAATACAGAAGTGACTATATCATTGCTCCATGGATAACACTTTATGTTTCTTAGGCTACAGAATAAAAACTTTCACTGTGGTC
>PVKS010021329.1:0-35387 GCA_004027875.1 Aplodontia rufa | reverse complement strand
CTTTAGTTCCCTGTATATTCTGGATGTTAGCCCTCTGTCCGAGGTGTAGCAGGCAAAAGTTTTCTCCCATTCTGTAGGTTCTCTCTTGATGCTCTTGACTAGATCTGTAGCTGTGCAGAAACTTTTTAGTTTAATTGCATCCCATTCATTTCTTCTTGATTTTACAGCATGAGCCCTAGGAGTTTTGCCAAGGAGGTAGCTGCCGACTCCGATGTGCTGTAGTGTTGACCCTACTTCTTTTTCTAGTAAGTTTAAAGTTGTAGGCTTACTCTCCAGGTCTTTGATCCATTTTGATTTAATTTTTGTGCAGGCCGAAAGATAAGGATCCAGCTTCAAATGTCTACATATGGCTGTCCGGTTTGTCCAACACCATTTGTTGAACAGGCTATCTTTCTTCCACACTATACTTTTGCCCCCTTTATCAAATATCAAATAGTTAAGGAGATGGGGGTTTGTCTCAGGATCTTCTATTCATTTCCACTGGTCTTCGGTTCTGTTTTGATACCAATACCATGCTGTTTTTGCTACTACAGCTCTGTAATATAATTTCAGGTCAGGGATTGAGATACCCCCTATTTCTACCTTTCTATAGAGTAGTGTTTTGGCTAGTCTGGGTCTCCTGTTATTCCATATGAACTTGAGAATTGCTTTTTCTATATCTCTGAAGAATGCCATAGGTATCTTGATGGGGATTGCATTGAATCTGTATAGGTCTTTAGGTAGAATGGCCATCTTTATTATATTGATTCTGCCTAATCATGAGCATGGAATGTTTTTCCATCAATTCTGGTCTTCTGTAATTTCTTTTTTTAGTGTTTGATAGTTTTCTTTGAAGAGGTCCTTAACATCCTTTGTAAGGTTAATGCCCAAGTATTTCATTTTTTTGGAAGTGATGGTGGATGGGAGAGATTTTCAGATTTGTTCTTCTGAGGATTTCTTGCTGGAGTAAAGAAACGGTAGTGATTTTCTGGAGTTGATCTTCTAGCCAGCTGCTTTGCTAAAATCACCTATGAGCTCTAGGAGTTTTCTGGCCAATGTTATTGGGTCTTCTAGGTATAAAATCATGTCGTCTGCAAATAGAGATAACTTCCTCTTTTCCTATATGAATACCTTTGATTTCCTTGTCTTGCCTGATAGCTCTGGCAAGGGTTTCAGGGACTAAATTGGACAAGAGTGGGGATAGCGGACAGCCTTGTCTAGTACCTGAATTCAGTGGAAATGCTTTCAGTTTTTGTCCATTGAGGATAATGTTTGCTATGGCTCTGTCATAAATGGATCTGACATAGTTAAAGTATCTTCCCTTGATCCCTATCTGTTCCAAAGTTTTGAGCATAAAGTGGTGTTGAATTTTATCCAATGCCTTCTCTGCATCAATTGAGATGATTATGTGATTTTTGTTTTTAATTCTGTTTATGTGGTGAGTTACGTTTATTAATTTGCATATATTGAACCAGCCTTGTTTTCCTGGAATGAAGCCCACTTGATCATAATGAATTATCTTTTTAATATGCTTTTGTATCCAATTAGCTAAAATTTTATTAAGGGTTTTTGCATCAATGTTCATGAGGGAAATTGGTTTGTAGTTTTCTTTCCTTGATGTGTCTTTGTTGGGCGTTGGGATCAGTGTAATGTTTGCTTCATAAAATGTGTTTGGGAGAGTTCCCCCTCTACCAGTTTCCTGGAAGAGCTTGTAGAGGATCGGTGTAAGTTCTTCTGTGAAGGCTTGGTCGAATTCTGCCGTATATCCATCCAGACCTGGGCTTTTCTTTTTTGGCAGAGCTTTGATTGCTGCTTCAATTTTGCTTTCTGTGATAGGTTGGTTGAGGTTCTCAATGTGCTCCTGAGTTAAAGAGGGGATGTCGTGTGTGTCCAAAAACCTGTCCATGTCCTGGAGATTATCAAACTTGGCAGGGTATAAGTTTTCAAAATAGGTTCTGATAATCTTCTGTATCTTGGGTGAGTCTGTGGTGATATCCCCAGTTTCGTCTCTGACTTTGTTGATTTGCTTCATTTCCATCTTCCTTCTGGTGAGTTTGGCAAGGGGTCTGTCGATTTTGTGAACTCTTTCAAAGAACCAACTCTTAGATTTGTTAATAGATTGAATAGCTTTTTCTCAATTCCGTTGATTTCAGCTCTGATTTTGGTGATTTCCTGTCTTCTGTTAGATTTAAGGTTGGACTGTTCCTCTCTTTGTAGTCATTTGAGTTGAAGCATAAGGCTATTAATCTGCTCTCTTTCTAGATTTTGATGTATGCATGCAGTGCTATAAATTTACCTTTTATGAGAAAGCCTTCATAGTATGCCAGAGGTTTTGGTATGTTGTTTCCTTGTTCTCGTTCAATTCCCAAAACTTCATAATCTCTATTCTGATTTCCTCTTTTACCCACCCATCCTTTAAGAGGTAATTATTCAATTTCCAAGTATTTGAATAGTTTCTGTTGTTTCTCTTGGTGTTGATTGCTAAGATCATAGCATCATGATCTGACAGAATACATGGGATTATATCCACTTTTTTATATTTGCTAAGATTATCCCAGTGAACTAGGATGTGGTCTCTTTTAGAGAAGGATCTATGGATCGATGAGAGGGTAAATTCAACTGTCTTAGGATGGAATATTCTGTAAATGTCTGTGAAGCCTGATTGATTAATAGAGTAGTTGGAGACATCTTTATTGATTTTTTGTTTTGATGATCTGTCCAGAGTTGATAGTGGTGTGTTGAAGTTCCCCAGGATTATTATATTGAGATCAATGAGGGGATTAATGTCCTTAAGTATTTTTCCATATATTTGGGGGGGTTGTAATTGGGGGCATAAATGTTGATTATCGTTATATCTTCTTGGTGAACTGTCCCTTTTAGTATGATAAAGTGTCCCTCTTTGTACTTTCTGACTAGTTTTAGTTGGAAATTAATTTTGTCAGAAATTAGAATCGCTACACCAGCTTGCTTTTTTGGGCGACAGGCCTGGTAGACATTTTGCCATCCTTTCACTTTCAGCATATGTCTATTTTCGAGTGTCAAATGTGTCTCTTGCAGGCAACATATTGTTGGATTTTGTTTTTTGATCCCGTGGGTCAGTCTGTGTCTTTTAATTGGGGCAATGCGACTCTTTACATTCAAGGATAGAAGAGAGATGGGAGGCTGATTCACACGCAGACTTTGTATCTATTACAGAATTTTGAGTCATCGTGAAAGTTTTTGTTTAGTATGATTATTGACTCACCCTTGTTTAAGGATTTAGCATATCATTGGCATTATCTTCTAAATGGAGAACATCTTTGAGAATGCTCTGTAGAGTGGGATTAGTGTTCACGTATCTTGCAAGCATGAGTTTATCGTTAAAGTATTTAATTTCCCCTTCGTATTTGAAGCTGAGTTTTGCTGGATATATTATCTTTGGTTGAAAGTTGTTATTTTTTAACACTTGAAAGATATTGTTCCAAGCTCTTCTAGTTTTCTATTTTTGTTTTGAAAAATCCACAGTGATCCGAATAGGTTTGCCTCGGAATGTGATTTGGGCTTTCCTCTAGCAGCTTTTAGAATACTGTCTTTAATTTCTCTGTTATTCAATTTGTAAATGATATGTCTTGATGAGTTTCTCCACTGATTAGGTCTATTTGGTGTTCTATAAACATCTTGGATGTGGTTTTCCGGATCAATAGCAAAATGAGGGAAGTTCTGACTTATGATTTTGATTAAAAGTTTCCTGAATCCCCTTGTTTGCTGTTCAGAGTTTTCCTCCAGGCCACTGACTCTCAGATTATTATGCCTCATCTCATCAAATATTACTTGTAAATTCTGATTATGTAAAATAAGCTGTTTATCTTGTTTTTCTTCTTTGATTTCTACATTGTTTAGGTGATCCTCATTGTCCAATACTCGTTCTTCAAGCGCTGAAGTTCTGTTTTCAGAGGAGTTTTCTCTGGTGTTGGTGTCTTCCAGTTAAGATTTAAATTGGTTAACTGTGTTTTTCAATCCTGATAGCTCTGCTACATCTTTTTTCAGAATGTCGATATCCTTGTAAAGCTGATCTTTCATCTCCTGGAATTGATCCTTAATTTCTCCTTAGAATTTGTCTCTCATCTCTTGAAATTGCTCTTTGATCTCTTTCCTTATTTCCTCTCTCAGCTCTTTGATTGCATTACTAATCATAATGGTGATACAATGTCTTTGGTTTTCATCTAGGGCCCCCGCTATGGGGTCCTTAGGTAGAGAGCTCTGGGTTTAAGGAGAGTTATTTCTCCTTTTCCTCATTTTCTGAATCAGAGAGCTTATCTTTTATTTCAGGCTTGTTACTCTTGTTGGAGTAATTGGAGCTTCTTATGACTTTGTTTCATTGTGAAGAGGAATTATTTGGTCCACATAGACCAAAAGATGCCAGACGGTTCTGTGAGAATTTGAGAGGCTATAGGTGCAAATACTAGTCCGTTTCAACTAAAACAGATGAGCTGATGATTAGCACCAATAGTGGCAGCTTTCTTTGAGAGAACTCTCACCATGTATTATGGTACCAACAAGTAGCCGTTTTGAAGCGTGTCAATTTCTTCAGGAATTAGGGTCTCTCTAAAATTGCGGAGAAGGATTGACTAAGAAGTCAAGGAAGTGAATTGGGGAAGTATAAAATCACACCTGTTATAGAATATAGGGGAACGAGGGATTGGGGGGAGTAGGTTATTCTATTAGGACTAAGGAAAACATAGATCTGTGGTGCGGGTAGGGTATAGACTTGGGGTGAGAATGAGAGAAAGATGCTTATATTTAGGGATTACCAGAGTACAGTGGAGAAAGAAGTTAGCAGTAGGGTTCAATAAGCCCTAAAGAAATAAGAGCCAATCACCAATACATACACACAGATAAGTATTTATATCCACCGACTCCAAAATTCAGTATTAATCGTAAGGCAAGAAAGGAAAAGAGGAAAAAGAAGGAAAAGAAAAAAAAACCCAAAACCCCACAGTAATGTTAAAAATTTAAAAATATTATTTTCCAGCCAGATTCCCGTTTAAAAAAATTAAATTTAAAAATAATAATAATAAAAGAAAAAATGAAGAAATGAAAAAGAAAAAAAATCCCACAAAACTAGTTCATACAGTTCTGAGATTTTCTGGCTCTTAGATCAGGAGGTATGTATCATGGGATGCTGCGATCAGATCCGACATCAAGCTGGGGATTCTTCTGAGTTGAGCTTGTTTGGGGCAGATTGGTTGAGTCCAGTGGCCTGCATTTTCTTAGAGGATCTCCTCAAAATTTTATGTTGCAAAGGGGTATTCAGCTCTCCCTGGGCTGTAATCCTGAGATGGTTGCTTTCTCTCAATCCACACTCTAAGTATTTCTTGGACCTGGGGCTCAGAAGTTGTAGACAGTCGAGTTGATCCTATTGTAGATGCGTGGGTCTCTGATCCAAGGAGTTTGGCTAGCCTGAGACTTGCTTCCTCAGGATCACTGGTGACCCACTCTGCGTGTCTTGCGATCTTCCAGAGTCCCAAGAGCTGCTTTGTGAGGTTGATTGAAACCCTCAGAAAATGGACCAGATCATGCCAGTGCTTGTGTGATTCTCAGTTGCAAGCACTAGGAGGCGCCCTGCTAGAGAGGTCCAGGCCTATGCAGCCTTGGGTATGCAAGGAGCTCAGATGCTAAGGTGAAGCATGTGCTGCCCCATATATTCAAAGCTTCCTGAGTCAGATTTCAAGGAGAGTTTAAAGCAGAGGATCCCCTATAGAGGGGTGCTCTCTGCTGTAGCAAGCTCTGTTCACAGGCTTCTCCTATTTGGGTGGGAAGGGGGATGGACCAAAGGGCAGAAGGTGACCAATCGAGAGGTTTTGGAGCTAGAGAGGTGAATCACAGTTTGCTACAGCCCCCAGGGCAGATGGTCAGTTGCGGGGGGGGGGGGGGGGGGGGGGGGGGGGGGGGGGGGGGGGGGGAGGTGCGGGGGTCAGTAACTTCTGTTTCTGGTCATGGGGACTGAGGCCCCATAATGCTGCTGGGTGACCCACCCCACCCTCAGGGACATGCCCCACTCTCAGGGACACGTCACAATGGTGGCCGGCTGCCGCACCCACAGCTATGAGTTTGCTAATGTGAGCAGTTAATTCCCAGTACTTTATGCAAGGTTAGGTAAATTACAAGCAGTCAGTTCAGGGAGTTCGCAGCCGGCTGGGTTAGGATATGTGGTTAGGAAACTCGCTCTCTTGCTCCCTTTTAGATTCTGGTTTTCTGTCCGAGGCAGCTGAGACCCCAAGAGCGTTTTTTGCTGAGCAGCCAGACCCGCCCTCAGGGAAACGTCACAATCGGGCGCCGGCTGCTGCCGCTCGCAGGAACAGCTGTAAGTTCGCTAATGTAGGCAGTTAATTCCCAAGCTTAATTCCAAGTTCATGTATATGAAGAGCAGTCAGATCAGGGAGTTCAAGGCCCAGTTAGGGTATCTGATTAGGAAACCTGCTCCGTTTCCTCCCCTTCGGTGAAGCTCCCCTCCCCCCAGGTGTGGGGCTGGTCACATGGGTGCCACAAACTTCCTCCTTTATTTTCGTTAATGCTCCACACTATTCCTTTGGAGTTAAAAAAATTAGCAGGGGGTAATGTTCGCCCACATTGAGAGCTTCATCCTACCTTGGGAATCCGTGTGCAGTCCTGCAGCATGAGGTGATTCTCAGGAGCGTCTCGGAGTCACTGCTGCTGGGGTGGCCGCCATCTTCTATCCCTATAAGAACCATTCTTAACCAGGTATAGTTCAATTACATTGCAGAATCTTCTCAATGTTTATCCTGATTTTTGAGATACTAGTAGTCTTAGAAATTATTCACTGAAAAACTGGGTTCAGCCTAGTACATTTAAAAGTGACACTGGACAGAGTGGAGCCATTTATTACTGTTTATTATGGAAGGCAGTAGTCTATGAGGACCATCCTGACTAAAATAGAATCTCCTTTTTTCCTTTAAATAGGATACCAAAGAGAATTGGCAGTGCTTTCTTTAAAATTAATTGAAATTGTGTATAACTACTGTAAGTCCTACATTTACATTGCGTATTCTTTCTGAACAAGATAGTGCTAGACCACATAATAATACTGCAGTAATAAAAAATACTTTATGTTTAGTATAATAGCATGTAGCTATGAAATATATCTTTGAGTCAGGCACTGTTCTAAACCTTAATAAGTAGTAGCTCATTTTATCTTTATAACAAACCTTTTACCTAAAGCATTATTATTATTTTTCCTCTCTTATAAATGATAAAACTAAGACAACAGAGAAGTTAAGATTGCCCCAAATTATACAACATTCATGTATTGGAGGACAGGATTGAACACAGACAATCTGATTCTAGAATCCCAACTTTTAACTACTCCCTCTCTGGACACCAACTATCTGAGTGCAGTTTAAAACATTAATTTTACCATTATAATAGATTGCTTGACCAATGGAATTTTTCATTGATATATGTTTTCACTATTGCTTAGTCTATTTTTTCTGCCTATAATATAAATGCATTCCAGAATATATCATAATGAAATGGATGTAGAGACAATGTGGCAGGAACATAAGAGGAAACAAGAAGTTTTTAAATCAGTTAGGTCATTCTCCAAATGCAACACACATAATTGCTGCAGTTCCCCATCTTATTCATAATGATTTGCTTCCAGAATTTCATTCTTACCACTAAGGCAATATTGTCTTTCAGGTGCCCAATATGATATGATGCTAACACATTTTAATTGTTTCTAGTCAGTCATTGGGATGCATGTCAGTATATGTATGTATGTATATATATATATATATATATATATATATATATATATATATATATTATACTTTTTTATAGCTTTGTTGGGTAGATTGATTAGCTGGGATATCTAGCAGAACATGAAACAGACTCAGTAAACACTTTCTATTCCAAGGACAAAACTTACTAGGCTTTTAAAATTTGGAAATTATTTAATTTCATAGCGTTGTTCTTGGCCTAACTATAAAGCTCGAAGAGTTTTTCTAAGGCATGAATTTGATAAAATGAAAGCCTGTTACAAACTAGTTGCTAATTTAAAAGGCAGTAACAATACCATCATTATTCAAATAGATACTTCACTTGGACATGTGACTCTCATTATTAGTATGTCTATTTATAGAAAGTAGACAAATAATATTGTTGATATTTGAAACTTTGTTTTATAGTGAAATAAACCAATTTGAGAATTTAGTTTGAGTTCAGGGAACATTTTTTAAAAAGTTTTTTGAAACTCTCCTAATCTCTCTGTACATAGATTATTTTCCTTTGGTTCCATACATGGCATATACTTTTATTATAAAACACATTGTTTTGCATTGTATTTAATTTCTTCACACGTAAGAGTAGTAGATAGAATTGTGACAAATCTTCATAGCCACAGCATGAGGCACACTGCTACAGAATAGATGCTTGTTAAAAGATTACATAATAAACAAACTGACAAATTATTTTAATGCTCAGTGTAAGCACCAGTTGAAACACTGTGTTATACTGGAAATCACTGTGTTATACTGGCAAATGTGAGTTCAGTGATGATACATTCAATGAATTCTTCACTGAATTGAGAAATGCTTTGGACATTCTCATTTTTTTATCCCTTATGAAAGCTAGACTCTACTGAAGGAACATTTATGCCAAAAATAATAAGATTTTGTTTTTTTTTTTGTTCTTGTAAATGAATCTGTTTTATGTGGAATATTAATAGAGTGAATGATGGAACTGACAAAATATAGTGTTCCTAGGAGTAAGCTTCTAAAATTTCTGGGAAAAAAAAGCACATTGTTCCATTATTTAAGTTAAGCTGCCATTGTATTTTCCCAAGAGTTGAATCAGCGAAAATCTATTTGTAGGATAGATAATAGAAGATTCAAATGCTTAGCAGCTTAGTTATAACCCAGGAGGAAAAGTGTGAATGTGTGTGTGTGTGTGTGTTAGAAAGAGAGAGAGTATAAATAAGGTGATCAAAGAAGAAAACAGCAACAGCATTTCTGTGATTCTGATCTCATTTGTCCATGTGGAGTATGATTGCTCATGCATGTTGTTGTTTTTTTTTTTTTTTTTCCTACCCTGAAATTCGTTTAGTTTTGGGTCAGGAGGTAGAATCTTCAGTATCATTAGCCTTTTGAAGAACTGTCTCACAATTAGTGAGATGAGATCCATTATTCTTCCCCTGCTTTCTCTTGTGTCCCATTACCTTTGCTCTACTTGAACTGAACAGAACATTCAGAGATGTGTGGCAATGTACTGAAATTTTTATAACCTGAATTGATTTTTCAGGTTCAGGCAGCAACACCTAGGATATTAAACTGACACTTCTGAATTTCCCAGAGCAGCTGGCACACATCTGCTAATCATTTCTACACCATACATAGAGTGGATATTTTCTAAGTCACGGGGGTCTGCAGTAAGTTGTTGCGGACAGGATTTCTGCAAAGATGAGTGACAGTGCAACCTATTGTCTCCTGTCCTTGATGAGGTGGCAGTCAGACTCTTGAGAGATTCTTCACTAGTTTTCAATCTGTCTTCAGTGATGTTGAGCAACTTAAACAGAAGAGACAAAGAAGACTGAAGAAATGACAGAGGGAAGTGGAGGTGGTGTGCCTTTAGGCAGATCTAGAAGGAATTGTTTGAAAAGAAGCAGCAGAGAGAGCATATAAAAGTACTGTGGTCCAAATGTCTGTTTCCATTGGGTACACACTTTTACACTGGTATGATGCTGACAACAAGGTTAATTTCTCAGGCTAAACCTCAAAAAAATATTTAAAGCTATGTTAAAAAACTGCCATTAAAGTGAAAAAAATGTAGAAAATACTACTATTCCCATATTCACGAATAGGAAAACAGAGAAATATTTAAAAGGCTTGAGACTTTTTTTTTAACTGGTTATATGACTTTGGGCATGTTATTTAATCCCTCTTTATTTCTGTTTTCACATCTATAAAATAATAATGAGAATAACACCTACATCAGAGATTTGTTTTGAGGATTAAATAATATAATAAAGCACACAGGGCAATTCCTGGGGCATAAAGAAATCTTGATTATTATTTCATAATTAATATTGTTATTATTGTAGCTACAAAGAAGAATGCTGTTAGCAGAGTTGCTTTCATTTTTTAGAAGAGTTGAAGGGAGAGAATGCAGACAATCATTGAGTTTATACAGTTGCAACAGCTTGTTTTATATATGAGGGATCCATTAAGAAAGTCCAGTTTTTCTTGACTAAGGATAATATTTCAGAAAATCAGAAGTATTTTTTACTAATGCTAATGTATTAGTTGTTTTTTACCACTTTCATTCTCTCAATGGTATAATGGAATTTTCCAGAGACTTCATGGTGCACGATACTGGAATGAAATAAGTACAGAGAGATAGAGAATCTGGTTCTTTTCTAATAAGCCAGATATTAAAGAAATTTGCAAAATCTTAATACCACTCTTCTTACTAAGGTTTTGGTTGTTTTTGAAAGATTCAAATTTACAAACATGCTTTTTGTGTTGTATGTGTTTAACATGCTGTTATTTTATAAAGGATCACTTTAAATTATTCAGTTGAAATATTTGCTTTGAGGAAAACTAATATATATAATCCATATAGACAAAAACTATTTGTGGTTCTCAATAATTTCAAAATGGTCCTAAACTAAAATTTTTGGGGAACTGAATTTATAATCAAACACCCACCGACCCAGGAACATTCATACAGATAAAGAAGCTTTTACACAAAGCAGACAGAAAACTGTCACCTAGGGATAAGGGTGGTATCTAGGCCCTAGATGTTTTGTTATGAAAATGTAACACAACTTCTGTTGCGGAGGAAAGGACACGCAAATCACCTGGCTTATTCCTCATATCTACTCCTAGTTATCTCCCTTCTGGGATTTCCCTGTCTTTGGTGTTGTTTTGGACTCTGAGGACAAAACTCCTCAGGACATAGCAATCAGGCAGCAGAAAAAGCTCTACTTAGCAGGGATAAAATATAAATTCCAAAGACATGCCCCCAATGACCCACCTCCTCTAGCCACTCCCTGTCTACCAGTTAACACCAGTTAAATCCATATCAGTGGGTGAATACAATTATTAGGCTAAAGTTCTCATACATGAGCTTTTGGGGAACACCTGATATCCAAATCATAATATGGACTTTAAACAATCTGCCTTCAAGTCCACACCTACTCTCCTACCTCTGCAGCTCCTGGTTCTCTCTCATCTTTGATATCTCTTGGGTTCCAAAGTAAACCAGTCTCCTCCTTATCAATACAGTCCTCTGCTGACAGAGTTTATTTTCTTCTGGTGTGCAAATACATTTGTTTTACCTCTGCAGATTCTGTCTTTATATTCTGTAGTTTGACACCTTCATTGAAGATAGAGTAGTAATTTAGTACTTTGATATTATAATTTGGGGGTGATTTTTGAGAAAAAAGGGATAGAATATCTTTGTATTAAAGCCAGATTTAGTAATTATATTTTATTGCCTATAGAAGAAGTCCGAGAACTTGGCATATGGGACCTTCATGATCTGACAATCTCCCACCTGCCCAGCTTTCAGAGATTATGTGTTTTTATGGGCAAGTTAGTCACATGTAGCCTGAATTCCAGATTTACTACTAGCATTTGTCTGAACAAGTCATGTTCATTCCTGGCTTGGTTCTTATTTCTCTGCACCTTTATTAGTCCATCTGCCTAAGAATTCCCACGAGACCAGTTCATAGGCAATCTCTTTTCTGTGCTCACAGAAGACAGCCAGTTTAACACTTAACCGATTTTGAAATCATTCATTTGCTTGTATGCCTCTCCAAGTAGACTGAAATCCTTGAGGGCAAGCATGAATCTAGTCATTTTAGGTTCCCCATGCCTGGCATATGGATTTATCCAATCAATAAATGAGCCAGAGAGCTAAACAGAAACTTCTCAACCAAGGAAATAAAGCAAGCCAATGAATATATGAGAAAATGTTCTAAATCACTAGTAATCAGAGAAATGAAAGTCAAAACTACATTAAGATTTCTCCTCACTCCAGTCAGACTGTCAAAGGTAAAGAATAAAAACGGTAACCAATGCTGGAGGGGTTGTGGGGAGATAGAAACACTAGCACAGTATTGGAGCTGCACATTGGTCCATCTGCTCTGGAAAGCAGTGTGGAGACTCCTCAAAAAATTAAGTATGGCTCCATTATATGATCCAGCTATCCCTCTTTGGAGTATTTTCCCAGAGAATTTAGAATCTGCAAATTACAGCAACAAATCAAAGTCAATGTTCAAAGCAGCTCAATTTATACTAGCTAAATAATGGAATTAATCCGTATGCCCCTCACTGGATGAATGGATCCAAAAGCTCTGGTGTATGTGTACAAATATATATATATACACACACACACACACACACACACACACACATATATACACGTATATATACATATATACACCATATATATACACCATATATGTGTGTGTGCGCGCACGTATATATATATGCAATCATTTAATTCTGGAAAATTCACGAAACACACACACATGCACATGTATATATAAATAAAAATATATATATTATAGTGGGGCATAATATAGAAGACTCAGAAGATTGGGGTGTGGGTGATGGGGTAATTATTGTTTAGGATCAAATGCATATCGTTACTTTATTTGCATTTATGATTTTACAACAACTCCTTAATTAAAAAAATAAAAAAATGGTATTGACTCATTAGCATAGATGGTATATTCTTACCTGAGAAGGAAGCTTCAAACTCATCCATAGTAATCTGACTTGAAATGAAAGCCCTCAGAGTTCCCAGCCAAAGCTGGAGAGACCTTTGTGGGGGTGTCCCTGTGGTGCCTACATTTCTGTGGGCCTAGTAGGGCTACTGAGGAGCCCAAGGAAAGTATAGTAGTAGACTGTTGGGGTTGCAATGATTAGCTCTTACCTGCAGAAATATATAGTGTTTCTTTTATGACTTCTATTTTAAAAAGATACTAGTTATTTATTACTTTTATAAAGATAAAAATGATTTATGTTTGGGGATTATACTGAAAATGAGATTTTTTTGAAGGATCATTCATTTCTAACGATGGATGAATAGTCCATACATTTTAAGAAATATATTTCCATGGGAAAGATATTTGTTTCTAGATAATAAAACATTAAAATCAAGCTAATTAACATGGGGACATTAAATCTGACTTCTCCTTTAAAATATAGCTTATGGAGTAGATCACCAAGTATTTGCATGGTGTGTTACAAGACCTCTAAAATATTTGTAAATGAGTGAAAGGAATGTACCCATAGTGAGAATTTGCAGAATAATGAATATCTCATTTTGTGAATTTGAATAACTTATTGTATTGTGAGTGACATGGCATTCTGAAGCACTTCCTAAGTCTGTTCCTAGTGTGGTAACGTACAGAAGATTGCAATCATTTGGCAGAGAAGGTAGTTGATGGAGTATTACAGAAGAAGATCCAATGGAACTCCAAAGGAGGAGCTTCTGATTTGTTGACCTAAAAAGGGGGTAATTCCAAAAAACAACCCCAAATCTGGGTACATTTAGGGAGTGAAATTTTTTTTTAAAGCTAGCCTAGTTTCGCATCAGTCTAAGATGTTTCTCTGCATGACATTTTTTTTTTCTGTTATTGGTAGCTGTTAACATTTGGTGAGGACAGTGCCACATCATGATAACATAGGCTGCCTTTATTTCTAAATTTTGTAAAAGCATGGTAACCCATTGCTGTTCCTAGAATGAATTATAGTGTGCTACTTTTGTGAAAAGGGCATGCGTCCCACTGTAGGCTTAGGGAGGAAAGCTGCTGCACTGGATGCCTTCAGAGGTATATGAGGGCAGAGCTGCTTGTAGTGCCTAGAAACAGATGGCCTTGTTCTATATTATTTTTTTCTATTTATTGTCAGAAATTAGAGACAGTGTATATACTCCTGCAGACCTGAAAATAAATAGGTTTGAGAAAATAAAACAAAAACAAAAAAGAAATGATTAGGAAAACAGCAAGCTGTTAAGAAAACTAAAAGTCAGACACTGTCATGCTGTCATAAAGATTTGAAATGCGGTAATAGAAGTTCTTTTCCCTTTTTTCTTTTAGATTTATAACTCTCTTCATCCTGAAAGAACATGGCAATAAGAAAGATGAAGCGTTATCTTTTATGATCTCTAATGATTGAAGATACTGTAAACAAATAAATCCAGAAGATAAGGAAATGTTTATTAGTCTTGGGAGACTTAGCAAGAGTTTAGTTAATGTATTGCTGCCCCAGGTGGCTGAAATGAGAAGACAAACATCAGTGCAGGGATGTCTTCCCAGAACATCAAGCACACATTCTTATTATATTACAGGTAGCTTTTATAGAACAAGATGTGTTGTCTTTCAAATTTAGATGCCTGACCGATGTGGAATGAGAAATTAGCATAGTAAAATTCTTGCCATACCTCCTGCTTTTATTTGTACTTTTGACTTGAGATACAGTTTGTAACTTTAGATGAAACATCTTTGAATGGTAGAAGGATGTATTCATTCTTGAATAAAATTATTATGTACATAAAATTCTGTTTTCTTTAAAATATACAATGAAAATGGACTCGACTTTGTAGGAATCTTTAAGGGACATTGGTATTCTCATAATCACTGAGACAATGTTCCTCCTCCCAAAATAAGGAAGCAAATGATTTCAGATAAGTACTCAGAACCACAAGGTTGTGACCACATGGAGCTAGAAATCAAAATGCAGTAAAAGCTCAATCTAGACTATCCAAAGATCCAGGTGTTCAAAATTGCCCCAAAGTATTGAAATTCCCACATATGCCTATGCTCTACCTTTTGTACTGCCATGTGATAGATGTATCTTCTAGATTGTATGTGGAAAATGGAAATGGCCAAATTTAGAAGCCCTTCTTTTTTTCTTTATGGTACCAGGGTTAAACCCAGGGGTGCCTGACCACTGAGCAATATATCCAGGTTGTTCAGCCTGTTTTTATTTTTTATTTTGAAACAGGGTCTCATTAAGTTGATTAGGGCCTCACTGTGTTAAGGAGGCTGGCTTTGAACTTGCAGTCCTCCTGCCTCAGCCTGCCTAGCTAGTAGGATTACAAGTTTGTGCTGCTGCACCAAGCTGGAAACCATTTTAGGAAGGGAAAATTTTGTCTTTACTATTTTGTTTTGAAGCAAAGTTATCATAGACTCATTTTGAATAAATCAATATTAGGTGATGTCTGGGGCAATTTTTGAGATTGTAAATTCATAGTGATGCAGGTTTCTAGTATTTCTTTTATTAGTTCACATGTTTATCCATATGAAAGGGATTTGTTGCTACACATTCATATATGCATTTGTAATGATAATGTAACTTGAGCCCAATCCTTATCCAGTATATTTCCCCATTCACCCACTCCTGGCTCTCTTTTCTCCAATGTAATTCTTCCATATTACTTATATAAATGTACATATACATGTATATTAATTTTTTAATATTTAATATGCTTGCACATTATTTGGCTTCTGAGGGGAGTGAAATGTACCATACAGTATTAATAACCCTCCTTTTTCTTCCCTCAAACCCTCTCCTCTCCCTACCCTTCTCTCCCTCCCTCCATAGCTATAGTTTCCCCAGATTACGTTACCTTGAACTGGGTGTGTATGGTAAATAAACTTGTCTAACTTACATCCTATTCTTGGTTTTACATCTTATGCAAATGAGAGAAAACATTTTACTTCTATGTTTCTGGGTTTGGCTTGTTTCACTCAGCATGATTTTTTCATTTCCATCCATTTACCTGCAAAAGCTGTGATATCGTTCTTTCTACTATCACAGTTTTTGGATCCATTCATCCACTGAAGGGCATCTGGATTGATTCCATAATTTAGCTATTATAAATTGAGCTGCTATAAACATTGATGCAGCTGTGTCTTTGTAATATGTTGATTCTAACTCTTTTGGGAAAATGTAACCCTGAAGTGGGATTAAATGGTTTGAGTCATAGTTCCATCCTTATCTTTTATTTTGCAGTTTAAAATTTTTTATTAAGGAGCTGATTTATTATACAATCATAAATACATATAAAGTAACAATATGATATGCATTTGTTCTTAAACCAGAATTACCCCCACGTTGACCATACCAAGTCTCTTGATTCTTCTATATTTTGCCCCTACTACTGATATACATGCTTCACTGTTAATTTTATCCATAGATCCCTCACTATCCACTCTCTCTCCCCGTCCCTCACCTTCCACCACCCCCACATACATGTGGTTACCCTAGATTATATGTTGCTACGCCTTTCCTGGGTCTAATAAATGAGTTTGACTACTTTTTACTCAACCCTGGGGTTAGCTCCAGCCTCCACAAATGAATGAAGACATTCATTCAACCCTTTTTTTTTAATTTATTTTTTTACTCGTTTGACATAGTCTTACATATTGGAGAGAATCTTTGTTACATATTCATGCATAGATGAATATTAATGAAATACGTAAAGGCCTATCCTAGTTCAGTATCTCCCACCTTCAATCCTCCTTGCTCCATGTCTTCTCTGCTTTACCCTCATGTTGATAGAAATAAGCATAACATGTGTATTGATTTTTGAATTTTCTGATCCCCTCTGCCTGCCTGTGTATAGTTGGGCTTCTCTTTGGAGGTGAGAGTTCCCAGCTGCACTGATAACTCCCCTAATTCCTCCCTCACCTCCATACCCCTCCTCCCTTCTACCTCTAGCTTCATAGTTATGGTTCTCCTTGTTTTTATTGGAAAATTCACCTACTTTGAGTTTATTTTTTCACTTAGCTAACTTTAAATCTGTCTTAGACTTTACTCTAGCTTCTACATATGAAAGAAAACATTTGGCTCTTAAGTCTCTGAGTTTGGAATATTTCACTCAGCATAATTTTTTCCATATCCATCCATTTGGCTGCAAATGCCATTGTTCTAATAGCAGCATGGAACTCTATTGTGTATATATATATATATATACATCACAGTTTTTGAATCCTCTTGTCTAGCGAGGGTCATCTGGATTGGTTCCGTAGTTTAGCTATTATAAATTGAGCTACTATAAACATTGATGTAGCTGTGTCTCTATAATATGCCAATTCTATCTCTTTGGGGAACATACCCAGGAGTGGGATAGCTGTGTCATAAGGTAGTTCCAAACCTAGCTTTTTGAGGAGTCTCCACACTGGTTTCCAGAGTGGCTGTACAAGTTTGTAGTCCCACCAAGACTGTGATAGTGTTCCTTTCTTCCCACAACGGCTTCATCATCTGTTATTGTTCGTATTGTCATCTCACTGACTGGAGAGAGGTGAAATCTCAGTGAAGTTTTGATTTGCATTTCTCTGATAAGTAGTGATGTAGAAAATTCTCTCATATATTTATTTATTGGCTGTTTGGACTTCCTCCATTGGGAAGTTTCCATTTAGTTCCCTAGCCCATTTATTGATTGGATTATTTATGGTTTTGGTGTTTAGATTTTGAGTTCTTTGTATATTCGGGATATTAGCCCTCTGTTGGAGGTGTAGCAGGACATGATTTTCTCCCATTCTGTAGGTTCTATTTTGATGCTCTTGACTAATTGCTCAGCTCTGCAGAAGGTTCTTTGTTTAATAGCCTCCCACTCATTGATTCTTGGCTTTAATTCTTTCCCTATGGGAGTTTTGCTAAGGAAATCAGTGCCTGCACTGTATGTTTTCTTCTAAGAATTGTAATGATGCTGGTTTAATTCCTAAACATTTGGTCCATTCTTATCTGATTTTTGTGCATGGTGAAGTGTAAAGATCTAATTTCAGTCTGCTGCACATGGCTGTCTAGTTTGTCCAACACTATTTGTTAAACAGGCTGTCATTCCTCCACACTTTATTTTTGCCCCCTGTGTCGAATATTAGGTGGTTAAAGATTTTTGGGTTTGTCTCAGTGTCTTCTATTCTACTGCAGTAGTCTTCATGCCTATTTCGATACCATTACCATGGTGTTTTTGTTACTACAGCACCATAGCATAATTTCAGGTCAGGTATTACAATACCTCTTGTTTCAGGTTGGTTTTTTTCTTAATGATGCTTTGGATGTTCTGGGTTTCTTATTGTTCCAAATGAATTTGAGGATTGATTTTTCTATATATGTGAAGAATGACCTTGTTATCTCAGTGAGGACTGTATTGAATTTGTACAGCACTTTTGGCTGAATGGCCATTTTAATTATTTTGATTCTGCCTACCCAAGAATATGGAAGGTCTTTCCATATTCTCAGATATTCTCCAAGTACTTTCTTCAGTGTTCTATAGTTTTCATTGTAGAGATTATTTACTTCCTTTGTTAGATTAATTCCCAAGTATTTTATTCTTTTTGAGGTTATTGTGAATGGGATGGATTTCCTGATTTCTTCTTCACCCAAATTACTCTTGGAGTATTGGAATGCTATTAATTTCTGGGTATTGATTTTGTATCCTGCCACTTTGTTTAATCCATTTATGAAAGCTCTATAAGTTTTCTGGTGCAGCTGTTTGAGTTTTCTAGATATAGTATCATACGGTCAGAAAATAAAGATTTAACCTCCTCTTTTCCTATTCATATCCCTTTCATTTCCTTCTCTTGTCTCATTGCCCTGGCTAGGGTGTTGAGGATTATATTGAACAAAAATGATGAGAGTAGACAACCGTATCTAGTTCCCAAGTTTGGTGGGAATGGCTTTCAGGTTTTATCCTTTTCATATAATGTTGGCAGAGGGCTTGTCATAAATGGCCCTTACAAATTTCCTTTGATCCCTATCTTCTGCAGAGTTTTAAGCATAAATGGATGCTAGATTTTATCAAAGGCCTTTTCTGCATCAATTGAGATGATCATGTTTTTTGTCCATAATTCTATTTAAGTAGTGTATCACATTTATTGATTTGCATTTGTTGAACCTGCCCTGCATCCCTGAAATGAAGCCTACGTGGTCATGATGTATTTTATCTTTTTGATGTGTTGTTGAATACAGTTTGTTAGAATTTTATTTGGGATTTTTTTCATCTGTGTTCATTGGGGATATTGGTCTGCAATTTTTTTTCTTGATGTATCTTTGTTGGGTTTTTGGTACCAGGGTTATGGTTGCTTTGTAAAAAGTGTCTGGGAGGGTTCCATTCCTTTCATTTTCGTGGAATAGCTCAATAAGGATAGGTATTATTTCTTCTGTAAAGATCTGAGAGAATTCTGCTGAAAATCCTTCATCAGGTCCTGGGCTTTTCTTTTTGGAAGGCTTTTAATTGCTGTTCCAATTTCACAACCTGAAATTGGTCTGTTTAGATTTTCAAAATCCTCCTGCATCAATTTGGGAATCAGCTTTCAACCCTTAATTAAAGAATAATGTATTCAAAATTTTTGTTTACCCTTAGTATATTCAGACTTCCGAGCTTAAATTCACTGAATCAACAAAACCAACAATTCACCCTAGGGATCTGATTCTTGTGATAATTGATGAGCGGAAAATGAGGAATGGGAGAACCTACTAACATTTATATAAAAATATTTTGTTTGAGTGTGATGAATTTACTTATTTATAAAACCCAGGTCCTCAACCTTTCCAAACAAGAGATGATAATAGGTCAATGGTTTTTAAACTTTGATGTGTTTTGGAATGCTCTTGAGAACTCATTAAATCTACCATTTAACTATATTCTTTTTTAAAAAACTAATAATCTATCCCAATCTATTTTGGTATCAGTCTGGGGGGGGTCGGAATCTGCATTTCCTTATAAAATGCGGTAACTAAAAATCCCCACACAACTTAAAAGTTATATGAAGACTCATAAAGGGAAAGAGAGGAACCCAAATATTCTGTATAATTATAATGCTCTAATGAAAAAGGAAAAGAGGGAAAGCCAAACTGGAAACGCTTTTCTGCAGCCAGGACATAAAAGATGATGTTATGACAAAATGTTCAAGAAATTTTCTTACCAAGAGACTCCAGATTTTCCTTTTGGTTTTTGTAAAAATGAAAATAAAACTTAAGATGTGACATTTGAAAACTATAACACAGACTGATGGGTCTCACTCCTTAGTTTCTGTATTAAGTTTGAAGAGGCCCACACATACAAATTTTTAACAGGTTCTCATGCCACGCTAATGCTGCTAATATGGAGAGCCCACTTAGAAATCACTGGGGCAGATGATATTTATGATTTCCTTCATATTTGAACATTATGAGCATAACATTGCAAAATATACTCTGCCTAGAAAAGAAATTCTGCCAAAGCCCTTTATCTGCCTGGTGGATATTTGTGTGCAGGGAATTTCTGAGAGATGTTAAGGTTGTCATCTATGGCAGCTATTGTGTCTGTTTATATATGTCAGATATGAATAAATTTAAGTTGAACTTTAGAAGATTTGTCTATGTGAAAGTCATTTAAAAGAAATATTCACCTGAATGGAAATAGGGAAGTAATCCTTGGGATTTAAGCTCCTATTAAAGTAGCTAATATTTTATTTTGCAAGACAAAATAGTATTATAGTAGGCCCCCCTTATCAGAAGGGAATACTTCCAAGGCATCCAGTAGATGCCTGAAACTATATTTATGTACCAAATCCTATACATATAATATATATGTATTATTTTTCCTATAAATGCATATCTATAATTATTCATTATGTGCATTATGCAATTAACCATTACTAATAATAAAATAGAACAATTATAACAATATATTGTAAAAAATTATGTGAATGTGCCTTTTAGAATATTTTATTGTGCTTTCCTTAACAACCGACTTCTGATAATATGAGGTGATACAATGCTACCTAATGAGATGAAATGAAGTGAATGCCATAGACATTGTGACATGGCAGAAGGTATCAGGAGCAGATGGTATCGATAAGTAGGGGATTTTTTTTCCTGAACCCTTTTTGAAGAACAGTGTAACCAGAAGTTATCTTTTTTAAATTTATCAAATATTGACTGTGGAGGTTATAATTCTTCATGATCATGCAGTTCACTTTCATAATAGGTTCCGCCTGATGATCATATTCCATACTTTTGTTTTTTAATGTCAATGTATTTATAAAGACTTGAGCAACTTTTGAGAATGTCTACATTTCTGGTTATTCTCTAGTTTCACCTTCATCTCTTCTGTAGATGATTTAACAGCTTCTTCTGTTACTTATTTGTTAACACTTCTGGATGGCCTTCAGTATGTTCTTCCACTTCAACAAGCATGTCGGCAAATTGTTCACCACCAACTTGTCTTACTGCATGAATGAGTTTTCTGACCTCTCCCTGATCCCCAGGAAAGCATTAAAATCATTCACAACATCTCTCTATAAGTTCTTTGCGCAGGCATTTACCATTTGGGATTTTAATTTATTCATGCAGATTTGATGAATTTAAATGTGTCAGCAAATAATGATTTCCAGCATTGAATTATGTCCAGATTAGAGTCCACATAAATTTCTGATTAAATGTGGTCAGGTGCCAGGTAGACATATGTGACTTGAAAAACTGAATACTGTCCTGGTAAAAGTGTTAGAACATTGATGTTGTGTTTGAAGTATAAATAAAACCTCAGCCTTTTTCATTTTTCATAGAAAATGGTTTAAGGATAAGGATGCACTGTCTGATATTAACAGATTATTTTAAATCTCGCTCTTCTACTTTCAAGTATTTTTCACTTCTGGGATGTTACCCTGGTGGAGCCATTTAGAAAGATGGGTTTACCTTGGGCTTCCTGATTTTGTTGCCAGAACATGGGTAGATAAATTTTGGTTTTGTTTTAGAGTGCACATGTGTTCTTCTCTGTGAACACTTTGACTACTGTGATTGTATGACCTGTAGCTTTACCACATAACATCAGAGTTAATCTCTCCTCCTATGTTTTATGTCCTGGTCCCTCCTTTATACTTCCATGAATGTAGGTTCTACCGGCCATCTTCTTCCAAAAGAGCATTGCTCTATTGCAATTTAAGATAGTATGATTTACCCTTAACCAAATTCTTCAGCTGTGACAGAAATGTGGCAGCAGATTCTTCATTGGCAGACATAGTGTCTTCAATAACTTTTGTATTTTCTGTCCCAAATCTATTTGTGAATCTGTGTAACCATCCTTTACATGAAATGAATTGCTTGGGGTCGCTCATTTCAGTGGATCCCTTACTGAAGTCTTCATATAGGATCAGTACTTTCTGGTGCAACATGTTGCTGTCAATTAGAACACACTTTCTGTCCATGTCTTCCACACACAAATTCAATAATTTTTCTCTTTTAACTAAGCCCTCTGTCATATACTGTGGTACTAACTTTGCAATTTGAGATGCAACAGCAAAAATAACATGAATTTAGTTTTCCTTCTTCACAATTTCATGGGTAGACTCAGTCTTACCACTGACCTTAATAACTTTAGCATGCGATTTTTGCTTTTAAGTCAATAACTTTTACCTTTCAACTTTACATCTTATACATATCAGAATTGCCATCAAAACCACTCTTGTAGCTATTATCAAGTAATTGCAGAGCTCTAGCACTGAAATATTATGATAGTACAATAACCAAGATGTAACTTAGTGACAAATGAATAGCAGATATAGAACGGATACACTGAATGAAGGTTTGATTCATGCTCCATGTGAAAGAGAGCAGCATGGAGGGAGATTTCTTCATACCACTAAGAATGGCATGCTATCTGAAACTCATGAATGGTTAATTTCTGAAATTTTTCATTTCATATTTTTAGACCATGGTTGGTCATGGAAACTGAATCTGCAGAAAGCAAACTACCAATGCTGGCATGGGGGAAGTACTACATTGCTAATAATAACTACCATTTAAATTTATAGTCTAAATATAAAATGTGTGTTGAAAGTGAATTTCTATGAGATTGGCTAAGTAGCAACTAAATGTGTATGTTTTTCATGGAAAGAGAGACAGAGACTTGTTTACATAACATTGTAACCAAGAAGAAAAATGAGGAAGCATTTTGATGCCTGCTTTAAAGTATCATACTACTTCTTTCTGTGTCTTTCCAATTTATCAAAGAAATATGTTGCAATCATTTGTATAGCATACAAACCATAGAAGGTACCATTCATTTATACATTTCCTAACTCATCTGGGGACTTGCAGTAGGTTCAAGATGAGTAGACCTAAGTATTAATACTAGTTTCTCCCTAATTAGCTGCGAACCTTTCTCTGTGCATTAATTTTATTACCTGGGAAGTAGAACTTGTTATGATCAATATCATAAGATTTCTGTGAAATGAGATAATAATGATTATATCTGATACTTCAAATGAATATGTTACATGCTAAGATAAATTTGCTTCCCTTGTTTGAGGCATATGACATACATTTTATTGTAAGACATCTTAAATGATCATGTTGATATAAGGAGAAATGGAAAATCATAAAGTTTTTTTTTCCTTACCTTTGTATCAGAATTTGGATAACAATTCTGATTTCTTTCTTTTTAAAAATATTTTATTTTAATTGACATAGTATATAAACATATACATAATGTTTAATGATCACACCAGGGTAATTGATATATATATATATATAGTATGTATATCTGTCACTTCAGATATTTATCATTTCTTTATGTTGGTATACTAGTCAGCTTAGCATTGTTGTGACCAAAATACCTGACAAAAGCAACTTAGAGGAGGGAAAATTTATTTTGGTTGATGGTTTCAGAGACATGGTAGCTGGGAAGCAGAGGGAAATGAGGAAGGGGCTGCAGAGAAGATGAACCCTTCCAGGGCATGTCTCCTGAGACTCACCTCCTACAGTCACACCCCACCTATCTGCAGTTACCCCCCAGTTCTTCAGTTGAAACTCGGATAGACCAATTTGGTCACAGTTTTTATTATCTAATCATTTTATCTCTGAATATTTCTGAATTAATCCAAATGTTTTTATGAAGAGATACATCATATCCAAACCATCCAAATCTTCTCTACTAATTATTTTTAAATATTCAATTAAGTGTGGCCTACTACAGTTTTCCTACTGTGGTACATAGTAGTATAAGTTATTCTTCCTGTCCAATTGCACCCCTGTACTCATTAGCCATCCGTTTCTCTGCCATAATCTTCCTAGACTCTGGTAACCACTATTCTATTTTCAATTTCTATGAGATCATCTTTTTAGCTTTGCCATATAAATGACATATGTGATATTTGTCTGTCTTAATTTATTTCATTTAACATAATGTACTCCAGTTCCATTCATGTTGCTGCAAAACAAATAATTTAATTTCTTTTTATGTATATATAATATTCCATTGAGTACATATGTATTAATATACTGTATTATTAATGATCATTACACTAATATATAGTATAATAATACATATTATACATTGTATTAATATACAAATATGTATATATATATATTTATATATACATACAAGCACTACTTTTTCTTATTTATCCAGCAGTGGATACATTATCTTGGCTATCGTGAACAGTGCTCAAATAAGTATGGGAGTGCAGATATCTCTTTGACATACCGATTTCCTTTGAAATATATTTCCTTTGAATGTATAACCAGTACTAGTGTTACTGGATCATATCGTCGTTCTTTTCCTAGATTTTGATGAAACATCCTACTATTTTCCATAATGGATGTACTAGCACACTTTCCTACCAAAATTGTGTATGAGTTCCTCTTTCTCTTCATCCTCGCCAGCAATTTCTTTTGGCAACTGGTCAGGGGAGGGGTTGTTTTGTCTTTTTAAGAATTGCCATTCCTCCACGAGATACCCATTTAATGCATGAGTTCTTCTGGGGGAAACTGCAACAGGTGAAACCCATGTTTTGGCATTACCCCTGGATTAAAAAGTATATATACATTTATTACTGTTGGTTTGATAATGTTTCCCCCTCAATTGTATCTCTATATACTTCTAAAGAAAAAAATTACATACATCTTAAAAAAAAAAGAACTGCCATTTCAACTTGTGTAAAATAATATTTCATTGTGGTTTCAATTTGCATCTCTTTGGTTATTATTGATGTTGAATATTTTTCATACGCTTTGGATTATTTGTATAGCCTCTTTGAAAAATGTGTTTTCAAGACATTTGCCTATTTTTTTAACTGAATTATTTTGTCTTTCTTTTTGATATTGTGCCATTCTAGTTCCTTACATATCTTGGAAATTAATCTCTTGGAGCAATTGTTTACAAGTGTTTTTTTTTTTTCCCATTCTGTAGGTTGTCTCCTCATTCTTTGATTATTTCCTTTTCTGTATAGAAGCGTTTTCATTTTATGTAATCTTATTGGTCAATTTTTGTTTTTTGCTACCTGGAATTTTCAGGTCAATTGGACCAATGCCCTGAAATATTTCCCTTGTTTTTTCTTTAATAGTTTCATAGATATGGATATTAAGTTTAGGTCTTTGACTCATTTTGAGTAGATATGTGTTTATGTTGAAAGATGAGGGTCTAGTTTCTTTCTTCTACCTGTAAATATCTTGTTTTCCTAGCATCTTTTGTTGAAGAGACTTTCGCCAATGTATGTCATTGATGCCTTTGTTTAAAATCAGTTGGCTGTAAATCAGTTGGCAGTGTTGGTTTATTCTGATCATTTGATCTCTGTGTCTGTTTTTATGCCAGTGCCATGTAGTGTTGGTTGCCATAGCTTTGTATATTGTGTTTTGAAGTCCCATAATGAAATGCCTCTGGATTTGTTCATGAGTCTGATTTCTATTTAGATATAAATAGGTAATCTGACAAGTCATCAGATATTCCCAAGTTCCTTCCTGTCTACCTTTTTCCATTCAGTTCGGAAATACCTATATTATCATTTAATTGCTGCATCCCAAATACACCAATCTCAAGGAACTTTCTAGTAAGAAAAGATGAACAGAGAACCAAACAGTTAAAATCCAATTTGTAACCGTCATTGAGTATAATCTGGCAGTTTAGAAGGGAGAATAACATATATTGCCTAAGAATGAAGAACCACTTTAGGAAAACATGGCATTCCCACAAAATTTTGAAAGATGTTTACTGAGAGACTATAATGAGTCTGGAAAAGAATGATTTTTTTCAAGTAATAAATGCTTCAAAAACTACTGTAGATGTGATTGTGCACTGTAAAAACTGTAAGTTAGTGTGCAGATACAGAAGGTGAATAGAAGAGGCAGAGGAAGAAGACAAGAGGGAGATGATACTCCATGTTTAGGAACCAAATAAAAAGGTGTTCACATGCCTGTCTTGCAGAAGAATTCCAACTGTTCTGAGCATGGTAGGGAGATACTGAAGAGTTTTAAGAAAGGTATGGACATGATCTGATATATTTTATGAAGATGTGCAGGAATGTCCAATCTGGTCCATATGCTGAAAATTGCAATTAAATGAGATTGTGATGCTTTGAAATTTCTTCAGAGACATCTGTAGCAGATTTTTTTTTAAAGTTAAGAGATTCCTCTTTTTTGTTGCAAAATGGAAAGATGATTTTGTTAGCGTACCCAGAATTAAAACTCTTCCTTTAAAATTCTAAACGATGCTTTTATCCATTTATTTCGACATTTCATGTTGTCTTTAGAAGTGTAGAATGTGTTGACTAGCTACTGAAGAAAACCAGGTGTAAAATGTTGACTATTATGTCAAATGCTATGAAATCTTTTTTTAAAGGAAGCTGCTTTACAAAAAAATAAAAGTTTATTTGCTATTTGTTCTTATTGTTCACTTGAAATCATAATGGTCGGTTATGACACCAGATTTTGTCCCTTTGGAAAGGATTATGATTTTGTAAAGAAAATATTATGATTTTTGAGTAAAAAAGAATGAGAAACAGATGATCTCTTAAAAATGCAAATTACATTTTATGCAAATATCCTTATTTGTAAAATACTAAGAGAGAAATACACAAATTTGTCCATTAAAAATGCTATATAAGCAGAAATTTCTTAACTGAATGAATTTTCAAGTTTTCACTAGGCATCTTAAACCTTTATAAATGCAAACTTCTCCAATTTAAAAAACTTAAAAGATTTAGAATGCTAATATTTTTTTGAAAATAACTTTGGAGTTTTACCATAAAAAATTAAAGTTGCATTTATATCTCTGTCATAAAATCACTGCTATCAAGTCCATAAAAAGTAAATTTAAAAATCATGTGGGTGAGAAACATAAATAAAATATAAAAAAATGTACATATATATTTTTTGCTTATCTGTCTTCTGAAACTATTGGAAGTCTAAAAATTTAGCAATGTTAGTTAAAGCATTTTGTTTGAGAAAATGTTCCTCCCTTTTGTTTTTGATTCTTATGTATGTTTTATTTTTTATAGATCACTTCCTACACAAAACCATAGTGTCTCTTAGGTTTATTTTAACTTGAGAATGGAATGTTACACTGTTTCAATATATGTGACAGAACTATCTGCTACATTTTCTTTCTTTACAGGAAGTTACTTTCAATTCTGTCTGCAAGTCAAGGCAAAGTGGAGCCCGAACGTTTGAGAAGGACTGTAGTTAGCAAAAAAATGAAAAGTGATGCCATCAGGTATTTTTTTAATCGTATCTTAAGACACCTCACACTTTTTTGTCAGAGGAAAAATCTCACAGCTCTGAATCTGAGTCGCTATCACTAATGCAATAAAGTTTTCATCTAATAATCTTTTGGTCTTGAGTAAAACATGTTTATTTTATTTTTATGAAAGAGGACCATTTAATTTTCAGCTCATTTAATTTTTACTCAGGTAGGCTAGTGTATTTTCAGAGCTGTTTTAAATTTCTAAGATTCCTGGTATTTAAAAGCTATTCTTCCAGGTTCATACAGCCATACTGCCACACACCTGTGCCAAACCAGAAAACCTCCAGAGTAGTGGTGGGTAGACTGTGTGGAGTCACAAGCCAAACGTTCAATGCCCAATTTGCCATTGTTTGGGCCTGCATTCTAAATTTTCTGTTATCTACTTTATTCATCTTTAAAGTTGAAATGATAACCAAAATCAGAGGTAGTATTAGAATAAAAATAGATAATTTATGTGCAATTGTTCTGTACATACTAAAACCTATAGAAATGTAAGTAATTATTTTAATACTGTATTATTACTGATATAATCTTTATTCATGCCATTATCATAGAAAATATAAATTTTTGTGTGTTTGTTTTTTCAGCCCTACCAGTTCAGAAACTTTGTTGTTATTCTTTGGGATGTTTGGGATGATAGAATTATCAATATTGGCTTGTAAACCTTCTAGACTAAGGAATCAGGTCATTGAGAACATCATTGTCTAAGGATCTGAGGTAAGTATATATTAATTTTATATTGCTTTCAACAAAATCTGTATTGATTATTTGTTGCTGCATTATAAATTAACCAAAAACATGCAACATGAAGCAATAGACATTTAGATTATTACAATTTCTGTGAGTCAGGAATATGGGGAAGTTCAGCTGAGTGCTCTAGCTCAAGGTCTTTTATGACATTGTATTCAAGTTGTCATTGGGGCAAGTTATCTCCATCTCAACTTGGAGAGGGGTAATGGACTTCCAAGTTCACTTACATGGTCCCTTAACATGTGGACATCCTTACATACAATTTGTCTTCCCACAAGGAAAATAATAAGGGAGAGAGAAGGAGGAGATAACTAACTCTAGATGGAAACCACAGTTACATTATAGTCTAACCTTGCATGTGACAGTCTATTATGTCCACATACTGTAATTATTAAAAGAGAGTCATAAAGTCCAGCCTGTATATACACAAGGATGTGATCACCAGCAAGCATTTTAGCAGCTGGCCTCCAGGATACAAAAAATTCATTCACATACCCTCCAAAGTTCCCGTCTCATTCTCTCATAGCACTGGTCCAGGGTCTTACTCTCTTGACCTGGACCAAGAGTTAATGATGCCCCTTGGTAGAGTCATAAGTACAGCACCGCAAATGCAGTTCCTCCAGGTCTCTAACACATGATGCAAAAGTTACGTTATCTTCCACCCACACCCCTGACTTGTAGTGGTGGGGCAGGCATAAAATAACTACTGAGGACATTCCAATTCCAGAGGGATGCAATGAAATTCTGAAATCCAGCTAGGAAAATATTATTCTCCTGGATCTCAAAGCATGAGAAATGTTTTCAGTGGCTCCTAGATCCACTTTCTGGGTTCTTGTTTCCACCTTTGACCCAGATATTCATTTTCCATAAAAGGCAGCACAGCTCAGGAGCTGAGTCGCACTCTGAGTGCCTCCTGCTGTAAAAATTTGGGGAACCGATGGCCTCACCTAATTCTAAACTGTTCTCTTCAGGCCACTCTGAAATAGCAAAGAATAGAAGTATTGTGTTTTGAAAGTGAGGGCATGCTTTGTTAGCTATTTAGTAATATTTTTCTAAAGGGACTTTTTTCTTAGTCTGCTATTTTATTTGTTTTGTGAAACCAGAAGGGAGAAATGTTCAGAAAAAAAATGGGGCAAGAATCAAACTCCTGAGTTCCCTTCAGGCATAGGGGGAGATTAAATACTGAGAGAAGATGTCACTGTCTTCCCCCAAGGTTGAGGAAACTTAGGTATTACCTTTGATGCAATTGTATTGACTTTGTCCTAGTTGTCTATTTCCCAAACTTGACTTTCCATTCTCTGATGGACTGAAAAAGCTTCTTTATAGTTTTGTGACTTACAGTGCCTTGTACCTGGGAAGCACCTAATAAATATTTATTGGATGAACAGATGTAATTGAATTGTTTAGTGGAAGGGTTAAGTACTTGGGCTCTAGAACCTAACTCCCTAGGATAGAATACTATTTCTACCACTTACTAACTGAGATTTTGGGACAAGTTATGCAAAATATCTTGCTTCAGTTCTCTGATTTGTTAAAGAGAATAATAATAATATCAGTTTCATTGGACTGTAGGAGTAATGTGCTAAGACAGTCCCAAAACTCAATCAGCAACTCAATACATTTACTATTGCCTCAGGTAGAAGGCCACCAGATTCAACCAAGACTTTTGACATCAAAAAAAAAAAATGGGTACAAGAAATAGAAGGTGCATCTTCATGTGTGCACGCATCCTTTATACTCTGATTTCCTTAATTACTGAATATCCTGTATTGCAGTTTTGTGTTTATTAGTATGGATCTCCATTCAGAGATCAAGCCTGTTTCTTCTCAACACTGCTGCAGCTCCAATGTTTGCACACCCACATTCCCCAACTTGATCAGCAACATAGCCTGGTAAATTCATCTGATACTTTCATGCCTTGCCTCTAACAACCTTGCCAGAGCATAATCGACAGGCCGAAAACTCAGACGTTGTAACAGTCATATCCCATAACAGTAGTTTATTGTGCTTTGAAATTCTCTCACCTTGAATTCAAATTTAAATATGCTATTTACCTATGTACGTGATGAGGGGTAGCATGAAGTTGGGCTGGGACCAAAAGAGAAGAAGTGAATTATGGAGAAGGGGTGAAAAACTGTGGCCAGGAAGAAGGCCCCACTGTTCAGGGTATCAGCTGGAAGGAACCCTAAGTGCATTTGTGGATGTGCCTAGGAGCACAAGGTGTTAAGAAGAAATGTAATTCCCACAGTCTCATATTTCATTGCATGATTCAACAGAAAGTAAAATATGAGGAAAAAGATTAGTGAGTTTAGGGAGATAACACAGTGAATTAAACGCTCACTGTTTGGAGAATATCATATATAACAGCTCAGGACACAAATTTTTGATAAATGACATCTTCAGGGAATGTTCAGAAAAAATAAAAGTTTTCCAATTAGTTTCCTTCAGATAATGTCGTTTTCCCTCATGAAAACACTTTGGTTTACTTCATTTTTCATATGTGGGTTCATGGCAGATTTAGACAAAGGTGAATGAACCCAACTTTACTCTTAGGATACATATTTCAAAATGCTTTACTGGCTTTTAGACAGGTAACTTCTACTAGCCAGCCCTCAAGGTGAATAAGAAATACCTTTCTGGCTTGTTGGAATACTGGCTCCTTCAGAACATTTAATTTCATCGGCAGTACACTAATTGGCCATTTGGGAGTTTGAAGCTCTAATGTAACCCCTAGAAGAGTTGTTACCTCACACCTTGAGGGTAATTTATTTACCTGGAGGAATCACAGAATTGCAGAGTTTGAAGGAATTTTGAGAAAATATATAGGCCTTGGCCAGAGGAGCACAATCAGGCATAGTGCATGCACCTCCAGCCCCAGTGGCAGCCCCTGCAGATGGGGGATCATCTTAAACTTCCTCCCTCTGTCTGACCAGGAAGGAAATTGCAGGCCAATTGTGGATGGAAACTGACAAGTCTTTAAGTCATTGTTTTACTAGGTGTGTGGACTTTGTGATGTTTTCTGTCACAAGAACAATCTGATGGGATAACCTTGACCTGGTTTATCTTGGGA
This sequence comes from Aplodontia rufa, assembly GCA_004027875.1. Taxonomy (NCBI): domain Eukaryota; kingdom Metazoa; phylum Chordata; class Mammalia; order Rodentia; family Aplodontiidae; genus Aplodontia; species Aplodontia rufa. Next base: position 4,072 of record PVKS010021329.1, on the reverse strand, counting down.
AAGCATCTGTACTTTCAGAATTTTGATCAGGCCATTTCTAAAATGTACCAATCTATTTAATTTTAATGATACCAGAATGATATTTACATTATATAATAAGTTCCAGCCTGAGGTATTCTTTGCAAATAACTGATGTTACATGTTAAATTTATTATATCTTTTTAGCTTTGAAATCACTGTAATATGTTGGTTAAGAATTGGTTTCTGAAACCAGATGATCAGAGGTTTGAATTTACTTCTGCTTACTAAATTGTGGTCTGGTAAAACCGAACAGCTTCTTCAAGACGTTCTGTCCTCTGTAACATGGCATGATATTAGTAACTTATCTCAGTTGTTGCCTGCGAGGATTAAATAAGACAGTGTTTATAAAGCTCTCACTATGGCGCGTGACACATAGTAAATCCTAGATGAATGTTAGCTGTGACCATCGTTATTGTTACCGTTACACAGAAATAGTCAAGGTTGAAGTGTTCTTCACAATATAAAATGTTCTTTAAAAATTAGTGACATAAAATTCTAAGGGATGAGTGCTTTGTTTTCATAAACTTGGAAGACTACATAAAACTCAATATTTTTATTATAAACTATTTTAATGGAACTATAAAAAATAATTTAAATACTTGTTAAGGATAGTGTATGTACTTAAAATAGGAGGAAACTGCATTTCTTTAAGTGTCTGTTGATTTTGACTTTTCACTGACTTAAACAACTTTAAATTTAGGACAAATTAGCAATCTTTCCAATAACTTGTCCTTAACAAAATTTTCTTTCATGGTAACAATTCTGAATCCCTGAATTTTAAAACAGGGATAAAAATATTGGCCTTGTAATTTAATTATAAAATTTAAATCTTTAATTCTGTCCATTCGTAATTGTGTTCTCTGAGCAAATGTTTATGTCTCTGGACCCTGTTTATTTCTTTATAAAATAAAGAGTACAATACCTCATAGTATTAAGAAAATAATTACATTCAATTGACTTGACAAAAAGCTATTAGAAGCTCTTTTAGTGTAAAGCAATTTTCTCTTCTGAATTGCTCCTCGTGGGGAAACTAAAGGCCCTATTATTGATTAGTATTACTTTTTCTGTTAATGAACAGTAAAAGGTCAGAAAAGTTTTAATATATCTTCAGTCAAGTAGCTAAAGAGGGACAGGTTTGGACCCCTAGCACAGGGTTCTTGCCCCATGCTGACCTGGTCCTATTCCCACCCAGTACACACCGATGACATTTTTTTATGTATACAGCCCTCTGTTAGATTCTTGCCCTCGAAGAACTTATAGCCAGGATACAGAACACTACATATCAGTGCTAAATACTAGGTGTAGGTAATAAATCCTATAGTTGTGGAGAAAGGATTATCACTGAATGCTTTCATTCCTGTCTTTCAAGTCAGTAAAATCAGTGGAAGTATTAATCAAAGCTGAGAATAATGAAACTGTTACTCTAAACCATCATAAAAAGTTAGAAGGAATTGATATTTTAATAAGGCAAATAAGTCCAGAGTTGATCAATTTTTAAATTCATATTATAGCATAATTCTCCTCAAAGGTACTAAACTTAAATCTTTTATGTTGGAAATTAAACAGACAAAAACTGTACCTAATTTATGCATATATGCACACACACATACTCATATATGTTAATAGCATAATAATAGAAATAAAATTTAGTAGTCAAACTAAGAACTATAGCTAGATTTTATGTTTATCATTTACATTCATACTGTCAGAACTTAGAATGTTTTCTGATTGTTTACAAAGTAGTTATTTTACAACTACAATAAAGTGGAAATGTTCATATATTTTCAAAAACAATATAGTGAAGATGCTTATGCTGAATAAAGTGTGTGTGTCTACAAGGAAAACAACCCTAATGAAACCAATTTTGCTATTTTGGACAAAATCACAGTGATTTAAAGAATAGTGCAAAAACATTTTAAAAAGAGCTGGGTTAGTTGTTGAATATTGTCATATATTAGAATAACCAGGAAGTTCATTTCAAAGAAAAGGAAAATGAATCAATAACTTCCAGTTACAAATGAACACTTTGCCAAACAGTCTCAACTATTTAGAGATGGCAATTTTTAATGTTACTTTGTGACTTACTCCTTGCATAGTGTTTTAGGCAGCCTTTTCAATGACCAACAGACTTGAAAAGAAAAATTTTAGAGGAGGAATATTTTTTTGGAGGGGGCTTAGGATTTCAGATGTCTCAGTCCAAAGATAGCAGCTTCATTCCTCAGGGGCTCTAGGTGAGGCAGAATATCATGAGTAAGTGTATGGAGGAGTAAAGCAGCTGGGAGTGGGAACAGGAGGTGTGGAGAAGGGAAGAGGAGAGGAGGAAAGAGAGAGAAGAGAGGCACAAAATAAAAACCCTAAAGGCACACCCCCAAAGCCCCATTTCCTCCAGCCTACAGTTACCACCCAGGTAATCCATATCCATGGATTAATGTACTGATTAAGTTAAAACTCTCATAATCCAATCATTTCACTCCTAAGCTTTCTTGCGTTGTTTCCACACATGAGCTTTTGGGGTATACCTCAAAGCTAAACCATAACACATAGCCCTCCTTCGATCACTGTAAATTTTCTCAACCCAGTAATCCCCATTCGCAACTGTATTAAGTTCCTGGGGTTACTATAATAAGGTACCAAATTCTGAGTAGATTAAAACAAAAGAAATTTGTGGGTCACAATTCTGGGCTTGAAGTTTGAAAACAAGATTTTGGCAGAAATAGGTTCTGTTTGATGTCTAGGGGAGAATTTTCTTTTGCTTCTGCTGGCCTCTTGTGCTTGCCGGCAGTCCTTGGTATTGCTTGGCTTATAGAGGCATCAGGCCAGTCATACGGCCATCTTCTTTCCCTCTGTACATGTCTATTGTTGTGCTCAAATATCTCTTTTTATAAGAACGTCAGTCATAATGAATTAGAAGCCACCCTAATGACTTCTTTATAAGTCAGTTACCTCCATAATACTCCATTTCCAAATAAGTTCTTATTCTGAGGTATTGAGAATTAGAATTTATTTTTATTGACATATTACAGTTGTACGTAATGATGGAATTTGTTGTCATATGTTCATACATGCATACAATGCAATAATATAATTATATTGGCCAACATCCCTTCCCCACATTCAACGCCTCCCTCCTCCCATCCTCTGGTCCCTTGCCCCTCTTTCTGGGGTACATATTTATTCTAATATACCTAAGTATAGTGATAATTATTTTATCTATGAACATTTTTATATACATGACAATATTGTATATAATGACATACTTATAAAAATTTGGAGTGTACCTTGTTTTTTTAAAATTTTTTTTATTTTTGAGCAACCATACAAGTTTTTAACAAAATAATATAAAATGTGTGTAGATTCTGGATATTACAGTTACCCCCAGGAGTGCCCCCCCAATTACCCACCCTTATCCCTCCCTTCCCCTTCCCACAATATCTCTAAAAAAGGATTATGTTGTATAACATTACACCTTATCTGGATTTAACACATGATACTAGACCACCTCTCTCAATGGCCAGGGTCTAGTTCCAGCCTCCACAGATGAGTGGAGACATTCGACCCTTGGTTCTCTGGGTGAAGCTGATTTTACTCAGCATAATTTCTTCCATAGCCATCTATTTACCTTCAAATGCTGCAATATCATTGTTTCTAATTTCTGTGTAAAATTCCATGGTATAAATGTACCACAGTTTTTGGATCCATTCATCCAGTGAGGGACATCGGGGTTATTTCCATAATCTAGCAATAGTAAATTGAGTTGCTATGAACATAGATATTGCTGTGTCACTATAATGTGCTGATTCTAAGTCCCCTGGAAAGATTCCCAGGAGTCGAATAGCAGGATCATATGGTGGGCTCATCCCTAGTTTTTTGAGGATTCTCCACACTGCTTTCCAGAGGGGCTGTACCAGTCTGCAGCTCCACCAACAGTGTGTTAGTGTGCCTATCTCTCCACAGCCCCTCCAGCATCTATTATTGTTTATTTTCTTCATCTTTGCCATTCTGACTGGCATAAGGTGATATCTTAATGTAGTTTTCATTTGCATTTCTCTGA
>PVKS010021328.1:0-35334 GCA_004027875.1 Aplodontia rufa | reverse complement strand
GATATGATCATATACTTAAAGGATTCTAAAAATACCATCAAATGAATTTTATATCTGATAAATTCACTAAAGTAGAAGATATAAATCAATATACAAAATATCAATAGCTTTCCTATATACCAATAATGAACCTGCTAAGAAAAGTCAGGGAAACAATTCTATTCACAATAACATCAAAGAAATAAAATAAAATTCCTAGGAATAAACCTAATGAAAAACACAAATGACTTCCACCATGAAAATTATAGAACACTGAAGATTTTAAAGAACACCCTTCTTGTTTATGAATCGGCAGAATTAATATTGTTAAAATAGCCATCTTACCAAAAGCAAAGTATAAATTTAGTGTAACCATCATCAAAATAGCCATGATGTCTTCACAGAACTGGAATAAAATCTGGAAATTCATTGTGAAACAAAATGGAACTTGAAGAGCCCATGCAATCCTGAGAATTAACAGCAATGCTGGAAGCGTTGCTATACCTGATTTCAAAATATACTAGAACCATAGTAATAATAGCAGTATGGAATTGGTATAAAAGCAGAGCAATAGAATATAATAGAGGACACAGAGACAAACTTATGTACCTAATGTCATTTGGTTCTTGACAAAAAGACTAAAAATATCCATTCGAGTAAAGATAGCCTCTCTAAAATATGGTTCTGGTGTAACTGGGTATTCATAAAAAAAAACAGATGGAAAATAGTTATCTATTTCTTACTCTGTACAAGCATAAAATCAAAATGGATATGAGCAATTATTAATTTCTTGAATAAATAAGCAAATATGGAATTCATTATTCTGTATAATTAAATCCACTAATAAAAATTAAATTCTCATGGAAAAAATGGGTGAAAAAATGAAATATAAGACTCAAAACTTTGAAACTACTTGAAGAAAATAGGGAAAACACTTGAAGACATATGCACAAGCACTAACTTTCTGAATTGAGCTCCAATAACTCAGCAAATAATACTAAGGATTGATAAATGGGGACTTATCAATTTAAAAAGCTCCTGTATAGCAAAGAAAACAACAGAATAAAGAAATAGGCTACAGAAGGGGGAAATCATTGCCAGCTACTCTTCTGGAAATGGATCAATGTGCAGAATATATGAAGAATCCCAAAAACCTAACACCCATTAAACATATATCCCAATCAATAAATGTGTAATTAAAGTTGCCAAATATTCTCAAAAAAAGAAGTATCTGGTCAATAATTATAAAATATAAATAAAAGATAAATTGAGATTCCTTCTCATCCTGGTCAGAATGACTACCAAGAACACAAAAAACAATAAATGCACATTAGAATGTGGGGGAACAAAGGAACATTTATGCACTGTTGGTAAGAATTTAAACTTTTACAACAATTATGGAAATTAGTATGGATGTGCCCAAAATTCTAAAAATAGGGATACTGTATGATCCAGCTATACTACTCCTGGATGATATATACCTGTAACAATTAAAGTCAGCATACAAAAGAGATACCTACATATTTGTGTTTATAACAGCACTATTCAAATACATTAGCCAAGTTATGGAATCAGCCTAGATACCCATCAATGGATGAATAGGTACATAAAATAATGTATATATTATTATATTACTGAATAGGTAAAGAAAATACTGTGAATGTCATTATATATCATACACATACACACTCATGTGTGCACTTGCATATATACAATAGAGTATTGTTCATCTATAAAGAAGAATGAAGTCATGTCATTTCAAGGAAAGCAGATGGAACTGGAGATCACGTTAAGCAACGTAAATCAGACTCAGACAAGTATTTAATTTTTTCTCTCCTATGTGGAATCTGAAGTGGACATAGGAAGAGAAGAAGATATGAAAGTAGTATGGAGACTGAGAAGAAAAAGTGGATTAGGATTCAGGGAGAGGGATAGTAAGTGAGGGTAATGAAAGTTAGATATGATCAAAATATATTATTCCCATGTGCAAACATTTTACAATGTAACTCATTAATGTATATCATTAAAATGCACTCATTAATTTTAAAATAAAATAATTTAAAAATTAAAAATTTCTGTTAGTAAGATTTTTGTCTCTGTGATGACAATAGCTACTGGGAACAACTTAGAGGAAGAAAAGTTTACTTTGGTTCATCTTTTCAGAGGTTTAATCGATCTTGAACAATCCCATTGCTTTGGGCCTGAGATGAGGTTGGAGCATCACAGCCAAAGAGCAGGGAGGAGAAAACTGCTCATTTTATGGCCAGGAAGGGACTGCTGCAAAGAAGATGTCCCCTTCCAGGGTACACTCCCACTGACCCACCTCCTCTTCCTACACTGCACAGGCTTGCAGTTACCACCGGAAGTCTCCTTAAAGGAGGATGGACGGATTATGTTATACTCTCATGAACTAATCACTTCACCTCTAAACATTCCTGCATAAATGCAGGAACTTTAAGAAGATACCTTCTCCTGTGCAAACCATGACAATATCTGCCCATCTTTTTTCAAGATAAAGAAAACAAAAGGGAAAATGACATGACAGTAATATTGTGTAAACAAGTGAAATTCAACCAAGAAAATCTCAAATTCTGTGAAGTCAAAACTCAAAAACCACCCTTATTGAGGAAAAAAAATCAAACTATTTTTAGAAATATTTCAGATAATAATGATAGTGAGAGGAGATAATTTAAGGTTTTAAAAATAAGATGAATACAAACTGTTAAATGACAGGTTTAAAAAATTGGCTGAGAATGAGCTGTTTCAGTCAGCCTTTTCACCACTGTGACCAAAAACCTGACAAGAACAGTTAGAGGAAGGAAAGTTGATTTGGTTTCAGAGGTCTCAGTCTGTAGATGACTAACTCAGTTGCCCTGGGTCCAGTACAGGCAGACCACCAAGGCAGAAGGGCGAGACACAGCAAAGCAGCTCAGGACAGGCCACCAGGAAGCAGAGAGAGCTCTTGGCTTGCTAGGGATAAAATATAAACCCTAAAGGCACACCTCTAGTAGCCTGTCTCTTCCAGCCACACCTTACCTGCCTACAGTTTTTACCTAGTTCATCCCTATCTGTGGATGAATGCACTGATTGGGTTAAGAAAGCCTCAACCCAATCATTTCACCTCTAAACTTTCCTTCGTTCTCTCACACATGAACTTTTGGGGACACCTCATACCTAAAGCATTAGAAGCTATAATATCATTTTTAGATGTAGAAAATTCTGAGTTAAAATTAAAAAAGGAAATAAGCTTCAGTTGCCAGAAATAAAATCTTTTGAAAAGTAAATGATTGGAAATCATTGAATATCAAATATTTTAATAGTATTATAATATGAAAATACAGTTAACCTTTCTTGACATTACTGGCAAAGCATTTTATGGGCTCTGAGGCATGCAAATAGAAATTGCAATTTAAAACTGACCCTAAATATATTAAGTTGTTTATATTAGTGACATTTTAAAAAGTAGCATTCCTGATATAAAAAGTTGTAGTAATTTTGAAAATGATTAAAGTATGTGGACTAGTTATCTAAATTAACATCTAAAAGACTCTAGAAGAATAAAGTATTATTTTTGTTTGTTTCTTAGTGATTTAATCTACTGTTCCAGGATACCTTGATTCTATTTATTTAGATCTTAAAATGATCTTCTTAACTTGTATTACATATTTAATATTTTTATACTTTTCAATAAGTTATTATAATTATTTTGCTATGTTGTTTGTCCTCTCAATATTTATTCTTTATAGAAACCTGCAGAGTTTTCACAAAACAGAATAACATGTGTTTCCAAAGAATTCAAAACCACCAATTGGATATTTTGAATAATTTTTAGTTTCCTAAACTATAAGAACAATCCTAAAGGAAAGTGACAACTCTCTCATATAGTGTATAATCATTCAATTGTACAACTGAATTGAGGTTCTAAATGAATTCTTCAAAAGTCACATAACTGTTTGTTTTTTCCTGTTTTTTGAGAGAGAGGGATAGTGAGAGAGAGAGAAAGACAGAATCAATTTTATTTAGTTTTTCATGTGACTGTGGTTGACACGTCAATGTGTCTGTGGTGCTGGGTTCAAACCCACATTCTTGTGCATGCCAGGCAAGCACCATAACTGCCAAGCCACTGTAACAGTCCCACATAACTAATTATTACATGAGTCATGTCTAGAATGCCTGGATCAAGACTCCTTTTTGATTCCAAGTAGTCGCTTAATTCCCAAGTATAGAGCAATTTCCCAGTAATTTTAAAATTATGAGCAGATGTTAAATGAACAATAAAGCTTGAAACTGTATAACTATAAATTGTTTAGAGTGTAATCAAATAAAATTTAATAACAAAGTGCATTTAGCACATGCTTAATGGTATGTACAATCCATATCTTACCATAAGATAATGGTGTATAAATAGTAAGTAAAGAGCATGAAAGCCCATAATTAGTCTTTTAAAATGACTATTGCAACATTTAACTCCTTAATATTTCAAATCCTAAGTCATTAGTTATTCCTGATTCTAGTTTATGTTTAACCATGTTAAGCTGTGTTTAGAAACAAGTAGTATGAAAAATTCTTAAATTTAAAGAAAAACGATGGTTCTTGCTTCAAGTGTCAAAGCTTCACCCATTGGGACCTCAGAGCTCAAGGCGAAGGTAAAAGAACAACAGTAAGCAAGGCAAGAGAAGGAGACTGAACTTGAAAAGTACCAGAGCCCAAAGAGGAGTCTAAAGGTGAGGCATGTTGAACCAGTTTCTCATACTTGCCTTGCATCCTCAGGTCTTCATCCATTTAGAGCAGAAATATTTGCTTAGCTCATTCTTTGATTACCCTCTTGTAGAACTGCAGAAAAGCAACAGATGACAAGTTATACAAACATCACTCCTAAAATTTGTTTCCCACTTCCTGCTACTTTCCCATGATGCAAAGGCAATTTTTTTTATTAGAGAAACTCAATTTCTCTTGCAGTGAGAGTGGTGCAATTTAACTAATTGGCCTGCTTTTTAGTATGCATCCCTGGCTTAAGGAAAAGTTTAACTAAAATGAACAGGCAACAGGAAAATCAACTGTAACAGTACAATTGACATGTAACAATTACAGACTTCACTGAGAGAAAAAGATTATCACGGGAGCTTTTGACTCTTGCACTAACACATGTCAGAAAGGAAAGGGAAGATGTTGAGAATTAAGGGTAGCATTTTAGCAAACTTGTTTGAATTTATCACGCTCCCCATGACCCTGCTTTTGTATTTGTAAACTATTAATGAGTCATGAAATCAATGGATCACAACAAGCATTTAAATAGTAACTTGGATGGAGTAAAATATAGTAACAGTTACCAGTGCATGATTTATAGTAAAATTACAGTTTGATGAAACTTTTGCTTCAGTTGTATGTTGCTGTGTGTTCAATCTTACTGTCGTGTACTGTATATTTGTGTCCACCAAAATTCAGATGCTGAAGATCTAATAGCAGTGTGATGTTCTACGAAGGAGGGACCTTTGGGAGGTTCTTATGTTTATAAGAGGGAGGGGCCCCTATGAGGAGATTAATGTCCTTATAGAAAAACAAAATAAACAGTACATACAAAGACAAGGTCATGTGCATATACAACCAGAAGGAAGATCCCCATTAAGATATGAATTATGCTGGCTGGTACTCTGACCTCTAATGTCCAGTTTCTAGTACCCTGAGAAATTAGTGTTTGCTGTTTTTATCACCTAGTCTAAGGTAATTTGCTACAGCAGCTGGACTTAGTCATTAGTCCACTGCTGAAGCAGTGATCAGCAGTTAAGGCGCTTGCCTGTCATGCATGAGGACATGGGTTTGAACCCCAGCACCATGTACACTACAAAGTGTTGGAGCAATGAAAGCCACATGAAAAATAATAAAAATCAATTCCCTCTTTCCATTTCCCTAAAAAAAAAATGGAAAGAAATAAAGAAAAAACAATGAAATATACACTTCTCAAAAAAGTGTCACATTTTGAAAATGACTGCCATGCTCCTCCTTGCCTCACTCATGCCTTCCCCTGCTGGACGCTATAAAGGACGAATACCCCCAGGATTATGCACTCTTTGGTGGTAAAGTCACCATAACAAAATCTTTACATTTTCAATTTCACTTCATTCTTACTGTGTAAAAGTTCTCCTTTCTTAACTTGATTTCTATTTTTATGTTCTCTCACATGTATTACACCACAGTCAAGCTCACACAAAGAGTGTTCCACAGTATATTACACTTGCAAATGCTAATTAGCTCAATGTTTTTTTTTTAACAGCTTGCTTTCTTTTTTCTCATAATTATTTAAAATTGGCACAACTTTTTTCACAGTTTTTTAGAAGCAGGAAACTATAATAATGATGGCCACCTGCCTTCAACCATATACTTCTATTTTCCTCTATTTAAAAAGTCACTTTTAGTGTTTTAATCTAAATATATCTACATCAAATGCATACACAATTATACCAAGCATGAAAATAATGAGAAATATTTGAAAAATCATTGTCATTATCAGATTTCAGGAACATCCTTTTACCTATTTTCTCTTTATAGGTAAATGGGCAAAATAGCAGCATTCTCTCTGATTTATCCCACTGGGTTTCAAATACGCCATCTGGCCCATTTTTCATAATTCCATCCATCTCTTTCAACTACTTAATAAGACTGCAAAAGAAATCCTGAGTCAACCCCATACCATAAGAAGTATTTATTGAGGAGTTGTTCGTTAAGGCCGTGTTTTTGTATAGTCTTTTCTCTGACTCAGGGTTATTTTAGGATGCATTCATTGCTGAATCATTTGACTTCATAGAATGGGATTCTTCACTATTTGACAATCATGATGTGAAAGAGCGGCTTCTATTCTGATGTGATAAAGGAATGACCCAAACTACTATTCTTAGAAGTTGAAACCTCTACACTCATTATCTCTGTAGGATCTAGGAGGAAGAAGTGGTTTACATGTCACATATATAAAGCCAGATTTCTTTTAGAAAACTTAGGGTACAAGGTTACTCTAAAGTAGCAATAAAACTACAATTTACCCATGGTTTTCAAGATAAAATTTCCTCCATGCAATGAGGAGGAATAGTTTTACAAAGTACAAGGTTTCAGTTTCGTTCATGGTATTAGATTTTTTTTATCCTTTACTGTTCCAGCTAAATGAGTAAAAGTGGTAAAGAAACTTAATAGACCTTTTGCTAGGAAAGTTTTCTATCCAAATTACTTAGGGAGCAACAAATGCACTATGTGCAGGAAGTGTTCGATGTTAAAAGTCAAAGAGTACAGCACAGACAGGTTTAAGTGATTCTGTGTGACTCCAGATTGATACAAATAATAATGTGGGTTAAGGGTCAGATGGAGGGAATGAAGAGGGCAGCAGGTTTGTTTAATGGGGTTTCTTTCTCTTATATGATTGATGAACTGAAGACTGTTACCTGCTGGTACACAGATAACCTTTTTATTTTGGTTCCTTATTCACAGAATTGCAATTTCTTAGAAAATGTACAGCCACTAATATATCTTTATTAATGTAAGTTCAATTTTCTTTTATAGGTTTTTAAACACATTCATTCTTTTGAAATTAAAGGTATGTGCAATTTCTCAATCATTTGATGTCATGAGTTAAGAACTAACATCTATAACCTATCTTTATTATGGAGATCTATGTATGTATACAATCATATATCACAAAAATTTCCCATTTTAAGCCTTTTTATGTATATAGCTAACACATTGTTCTGTGTTCCTCACTATCCTCCATCACTAGAACCTTTTTTAGCCTCCTAAACTGAAATTCTATGCTCATTAAACAGTAACTCCCCATTGCCCCTCTCCCCAGCCCCTGACATTTACCATTCGATTTTCCAACTCTATAGAGTTGACTACTCCATGCGCCACATTCAAGTGGTACATGAAAACTCTTAACACCATGCAGTGTTTGTACTTTTGTTACTGGCTTATTTCAGTTAGCATAATGTCTTCAAAGTCCACCCACACTGAAGCATGTGTAAGAAAGATTTTTTTAAAGATAAATAATATTCTACTTTACATGTATACCAAATTTTCTTTCCATTCATCTGTTCATGGACACTTGGGTTGCTTCCACCTTTTGACTATTATGAATAATGGTGTTATGACCATGATTATATAAATATTTGTTCAAGTCTAAATGTTAATTTTAGGGGGAGTTATATATCTAAAAACTGAAATGCTAGATCATATGATAATTTTATTTTTAATAGAGTGAAACAGCAGCAAGGAACCTTGGTTCCCAGAATTTGCTCAATTACTCAATTCTAATGTACTTGCATAGTGGCTTCAAAATTGTTAACCTGTACCCACTACCATGGAAAAATCTTTATTAACCAGAGTACAGTGCTCACATATAGTTCCTTTTTCTGTTAGTCTTATAGTCTTCGTTTCCAGTAGAGGTTATTACCCCATCCCTCATCTCTTTAAGTGAGGTTACCTCATATATTTATGATACAGTTAAAACATTTTTATTATATTCTGCATACCATCTAGAGAACTCCAATGACCTAATTTGTTTAACATTAATACCTTAAAATTCACCCTTTGTGCTATAAATGTTTTAACAAATGCATGGTGAGATGCATTCAACACTACAATGTCGTACACAATATTTCCACTGCCCTAAAATTTATCCTGTGTTTCCTATATCCAACCCTCACCTCTGCCCCTAACTTACTGTCTACTGCTGATCTTTGTACCATTTATATAGTTTTGTATTTTCAAAATGTCATATAAGTGGTATATGCTATACGTAGACTCTATTATCCTTATTCACTTAGCAATATGCCCTTACAATTTACACCTTGTTCGGTTTGATAGCACAATACTTTTTTATTGCTAAATGGAACCCTATTGTATAGATATAGAGCAGTTTGTTTATGCTGCCACCTGTTGAAGATCTTGGTTGTTTCCAAACTTGGAAATTATGACTGAAGCATCTATAGACATTTGCATGAAGGTTTTATGTGGACATACGTTTTACAATCATTTGGGCAAAACTCAGCATATATGATAGTTAGATCATATGGCAATGCTATGTTTAGCTTTGTAAGAAACTGCCAAATTGTCTTCCAAAATGTCTATGCTGATTTATATTCCCAACAGCATTGAAATAGTGCGTCTTTTCGGGTTTTATTTTTAACTAGGAATTTGGCCATTTCAGAAATGATTAGATAAAGAAACCAAACTCTCTTCTGCGTTTAAACATCACATTTAACATCCTCAGTGATGCTGCAACAGCAAGGGCACAAATTTGTGTTTCTTGACAACACTACTACTTCTAAACTGTGCAGTCTCAGTGTAGGGATGATCCCCTCCACACCTTATTTGTGGAAAGAATAATGTAATGCATCTTCCCCAAGAATTCGAAAAGTTTAAGTGACATTATGTTGGCTGAAGACATGAAAGAATTTTTTCCTCACTAAAACCGAAGGCTGATTTCCCTTCACTTTAAATACTGTTCTGAATTTCAGGAACTTTCTATTGCATCCCAGAAGCTTTTCTCAGATAAGTTGGATACATTTTTCTATAAATTTAACTCTTTACTGTTCATTCTGGACAAATGAACTGCACTCCTAAACAGCAAACTATATTGAAGAAATGTAGTTGTGTTTTATGACTGTGTATGGTGCATGTGTGTGTGAGTGTCTGTGTGAGTGTGTCTGTGTCTGTGTATATATTTACCACCATCAGTGTGGGCAGGGTCTGGTAGAAAAGCTTGAGTTTTCCTTCTCATGCGTGTTTTTCTTTCATGACCAGAAAGATCTTGGGCCATCTATGGACTGAGGAACTTAGTGAACCTTGTTACCTCTTTGTTTCCCATTTACTGCAACTCCTTTTCTATCTCTAGTATTCCTATTAAAATGCTCACACACATACACTCTCTCATCATTTACATGAAATTATCCTGGAATTGCACAAAGGAATTTAGAGCATCTTTATTCCTCTGTTCACCTTTCATTCTCAAATAAGGCTTGAGAAGCCAGGATAGGTGTGAAAGAAGAACCCAGCACTCCCACCCCTTGATGGATACCACCCTCATCTCAACCGAGAACTGGGCCTCTCTAGTACCCCAACTTCATTTTCCATGCCCTTTCCTGGCAAAGCTATCTCCAGAATTAGGAATTAGCTATCTCCAATCGTGATTAATAAACATCCAAAGTCACTTTTTAATTCTTTATCCAATGAAATTTACTGAGTACCCAAAATGTAACAGAAAACATAGTTGGCATATTTTACCACAATATGCTTTCTCATAATCATTGTTATCATCATTATTATAATTTCATCATTACTGTACAAATATTTATAAAACATAAGTATTAAGGAATTTGAATAAGGTAGTATAAAAGACTATTCTTTTTGTGAGGTATAAGGATTGAACTCACGGACGTTTAACCACTGAGTCACATCCACAGACCATTTTATTTATTTTATTTTGACACTGGGTCTTGCTAAGTTGCTGAGACTGGCTTTGAACTTGCAAGCTTCCTACCTCAGCCTCCTAGGTCTCTGAGGTTGTAGGTTTTACTGCTGCGACTGGCATAAAAGACTATTCATAAGCTACTCTTAAATGGATTTATGTAGTCTTTTTGGGGTAATGCAACTTTACATAGTAGATTTTGATTTTAAAATGCATTGTTACACTTTGTATTTTATTTATGTGACAAATTTTTGAATTTCACATTTCTATACACGATTCTCATGTCTTTCCATCTCATAGTCCTTGGTTTTGCATAGCCAGATGCTTGTACCATGATACCTACTAATTAACTAAACATTTAACCAACCATTAGTGTAGATTTACCAATTTCAGGGAGAGTATGTACGAGCAGGTTATTTGAATGTTATGCATACTGCATTTGTGTGGCACAGTTAGTTACATGTATGTCCTGTATGCAAGCGGTTGATCATGGTAAATTAAACCTCAGAAGTGTAAGCTGTGGGGAAGATCTGGAATTCATAAGGTATATTGTTGGTTGAAGAAGTCATGGATAAAACTACTTGGAAGAACAGTAAATAAGATGGGAACAGGAAAGAAAACTCTAAGTACTTACATCTACAGATCAGGCAGGGTTTGCCAGAGACTCTTGTATAGCAGATATACAAGGCTGATCAGAAATGACTAAGAACCTGGAAGACTAAAAGCAGGAACAGAATGTCCAAGAAATGAGAGTAGTCAAACATAATTTATACACAGGACTGAAATTTCAAAATATATTTATTCTGCAATTGGATTTTTTAAAGAGAGGGACAGTGAGAGAGACAGTGAGAGAGAAAATAAATTTTATTTAGTTTTTCATGTGGCCTTCATTGCTCAGACATTTCCTTGTGTATGTAGTACTGGGCTTCAAACCCCTGTACTTAGGTACGCCAGGCAAGAGTCACAACCGCAGAGCTCTGTTCCACCTCCTACATTTAGAATATTAATAGTGACACACAAGTAGGCTTAGAGACCTGGAACTGATTTTTGTGTTTTAAGAGTGAAAATGGTAAGAAAGTGAAGAAAACCAGGATATGTGGAGACCATATTGCTGAGAGCATTGAATATCTATTTGCTTTATTTTTTTTGCTTTTGTACCCACACTTTTAAAAATCAGATCTTCTCATCTTTGATCTTCTCTTCCTCTCTGTATGTTCTCCTCTTTGGTGATTTGAGACTACCCCCTTATCTTTTTTTCAGATACTCGAATTGTGGAGTAAAAACTTGACCAAGATTTTTTTAAAAATCGTAAAATCATATAATTAATTATGAAGTTAGATGTTACCCCTAGGGTTCTGTCTTCAACATATGGAGGTCATTAGGTGTTTGTTTGACATTTCTGACCCTCTGTAGTCAGCAAAAAGTGCAATTTGGTAAATGTCACTACTCTCTGGGGTTTCTGAACACCAGGTTTGGCAACTGGTCCATTGGGCTCTCTCTGAAGTAAATGAAGAAGGAAATTTCTGATTCCCCATAGGACATTCTTCTAAAAGCATCTACATCTATCAGATAGAAATTTCTTTATCTACACTTTCAGGGGAAACAAATTTCTGAATTATGACATAGTACATCAACCTAGAGAGAATCATACTTTCATTTTAACACAGAGGAAGCAACATCATAAATTATTCTAAAACCATTCCCTCTCTATTTACACCACTCCTTGGGATGTGTTCTGGAACATGAGTAAAGTGATTATTTCACCCTTCTCTGCATATTTGATATAACTGGTTGAATATCTCTTAGCTTAATAAATTCTCCACATTAGGAGAATATAGTCACACAGCAGTGCCTCATGCAGAAGACGCCGTCATTAAATACCAGGTATATTTGGTGAGAGGAAGAGTTATCTCATGTTTGAAATTGAAAATGCCCTGTGATTACTTTTAATCTCCCTTTGCATCTAGGAGACAGACACATAACCTAGATTTTTATATCAGAAACACCTTCCAGAGTTTTTGAATTGAAATAAACTGACAGATGGACATTAAAGAAATACTGTTAGCCAAGAATGAGTTCTGACTGTCAATGGTAGCTATGGGGCAGAAACATGCTTCTTCTGAGATAACAGTAGTTGTGCTTTAGAAGCAATCTGTTATGCACATGGAAACAATACCATGCAGCGTAACTTGGCCAGAACCTGTTCCTTTTTGTGGCATGACTCTGGCTAAGGCCCTGACTTCAGCCTAGCATCCTTCCCCCCACTCTTTGCCTGTACTTGATCCACAAGCCTTTTGATATGCTCTGATCTACTCATGCTTATTTTTAAATTTTATTTTCTGTTTAAATCAATTTGAGTCAGACTGTAGCTTTCAGCTGAGAAACCTGATACATACCATAGCCATATATATTAAAGCTCAGAAGAAGCCACCAAGAATCAGATGAAAGTTAGCTCTGACTACATATTATTAATGCCTCAAAACTCCAGCACGATGTGTCTATGTGAAGAAAATCTGTTTATTCCTTATGGCAATGAGGTGAGACCTTAAAGCTTGGTTACTGAAGGCATAAATTTGGGGATTGAGGCCATACAAGGCAAGGGCATACCTCTTGCTTTCCCACTTTAATCTATAAAACATCCAAGCTCCACAATGCCACAATTCCTTTTCTGTTTGCTGATGGATTTCTATCAATGTACTCTAAATAAAAAGAAAGAAAATATATTTTTTGATTTTTTAAATATCTACTCCCTATTGTTCTGAATTATTATTCTTGACTCCAAACTTCAAGAACCTTTTTCTTGTTTGCTCATTTCTTACAATTTTTACTTTTATTTTATTAGCATATTAATTATACATATTTCTATATATGCATATATTGCACATTGATCATATGCAACCATCTTCCATCCTTATCTACTCTTCTCCACTAGAACTCTTTCCATCTAGTCCCTAGTAATTAGTATTTGGCTTTCAGGTCAATTTTGTTTCTAGGTATGAGAGGACTTTTTTGAATGGTGGACTCAATCTCTACCAATTCATTTGCTCTCACATCTCTATGATTATCCTTTCTGATGGACCATGATGCCATCCTAGTTCCTTTGTCGCGAAAGTAGTTTTCTAGTGATTAGGTACTTCGTTGAAAATATGTGCCAATTTCTTCTTGCATAAGTCAAAAGTCTGAATGTCTCTATAATTTCTTTCTTTTCTTTTTTTTTCTTTTTTTTTTTCTAGAGATTGAACCCAGGGACATTAACCACTGATATACATCCCCAGCCCTTCTTTTTTATTTTGAGACAGGGTCTCATTAAGTGGCTTAGGCTGGCTTTGTATTTGTGATCCTCCCGCCTCAGCTTCTTGAGTCTCTGAGTTCATAGGTGTGTGCCATCATGCCCCTCTTGTCCATGATTCCTTAAGAGAAAAGGCATATTTCACCGTCCAGATCAAAATAAATCATTGCGTCAGAGTGACCATACAAAGTACATGTCATCACCCACTAACTAACACACACTTGGGATCAGAAGACCTTTGTTGTTTATCATGAGGAAAAAATAAAAGAGTGTTCTGAAATCTTATAATTTAAGAGTCTACATTGATACTTTGATATTATCTTTGAATAAATTAAGTGTGTGTACCGCTTCCAGGAGAAGAGAGAGATCATTCATTTTCTATGTGCAGATAAAATAGTCTTATTTTCTAGTACTAGAAGTAATTTGAGCAAATGAGTGATACTGATACATATTTGCTACCACAAACAGTAATTCTATGGGGGATTTAAATCATATGTTACCAATATTATTTACATGGCCAGACAGACATTTTGTAAAATCTAGTATTGTTCATTTAAAATCAATATAGGTTGATATATGGTTTAGAAGTTCTAGTCAAATTTTTCTTTTGTTCATTTAGGAAAATCTTGTTCCTATACATGGATACTATTTCCAGTTTGAATCTTTAGCTTTTATAAGACATTTTAAATTCTACTAAAAGCTTAACTGAAATATATGCCTCTATCCTTCTCCAGTCTGTGATAAGTTCTGTTTTCACGTTCTGTCAAAGTATAAACTCAATTCCTTGCTATTTATAAATTCATTAAAATTTGCCAGACAATTTTTAGGGCAGTGAATCTACAACTATATGACACTATAATGGTAGATAGATGCCATTATAAATTGATCCAAACTGATGAAATGTAAAAACAAATCAAGAATGAGACCTAATATAAAACTATAAACTGATGATAATTATGCCCCAATATCAATTCATCATCTATCAAGAGTACCACCCCGTTACAATTTTGATAATAGGAGAGACCATACATACGTGAGGAAGAAGGCATAAGGGAAACCTCCGTACTTTCTACTTAATTTTTCTGTGAACTTAAAACTTGTTTTAACAGATAACTTCTACCAAGAAAAACTTGTCTGAAATATATGATTTCAAGGAAGACTGCCTGAAAGAATTTTTAAAATGCCATTCACCTATCAGTTTATTTATATCAGAGATTTTTAATTATTTTGTGTGTGCTATGTAACAATCTCTTCAAACATGACCTTTTGTAGAGGATGGTGGGAGGCCCTTAGTTGGAATGCTAGTGGATAGCCCTGTTCCAGCCACTGAGTATGTGGTGATTTATGGCCATATTTTGTGTACTAATTATTTGTGTATTTTGTATATTTAACTTCATTTGTTTTGTTTTGTTTTTTACTTAAACATTTTATCATTAACCTGTTTTATTTTACAAAGACACAAGTAAAATTTGATTGTATTATTTATATATTTGAAAGCTACTTGGAATCCATTATTTTGGAACAAGTAGTATGTTTATCACAGTAATGTAAAATTGTACTGCTTTTCAACATCTGTGGGAAACCTGAATATGTACATTTTATATGCTAACTTCTGAAGGATTTTTTCCTTTCTCAGTATTTGACTTGAACAAATTCACTATTAACACATGCTTTAACACATATATATACACAAAGTACTAACATGTTTTCAAAGTTTTGATGTGCTTGTGATCAATTTATTTTGAATACATTCATTTTCTCACAAACAATTTAAATAACATTTGTCTTCCACTTTTCATTCAAATAGCAACTAGGTTTATAGTTTGGTGCAAAAACATTAAACTGAAATATTTCCAAAACCTTAACAATTGGACAGAGGAGATAAATAATAAGGCAGTCACTAGCATTCTTAACACTTCGTTCCAAGAGCACTAAACAGCAGAGCTTTTCGAAAATGTTTTCAGAAGTTAATCAGACAAATCAAAGGAAACTGTTACACACATTCAGATATTAGATATGTAAATTGGTTGAACTTTGTTTTCATCTTTCAGCTTGTTCTCAATGAGATTCATTAGGAATTTTATAAAGTTTTGCTCAAGTAATTGGTATTTTTAAAGTAGTAATGTTTCCTTAAGAATGATCTTCTGGAACAACAACCTCAATATTGTAGGGATCATAAATTTTAACTTTATTATTTCCATCCATCTATCAGGGAAATAAGGTAATTTCTATGCCATCAATTGATTAAATAAATTAACTAATAATACACAGGTGAACTTAAATGGTTAAATATTTTTATTAGGAAAATATTCTTCTCAGACTCTTGGGTTCAAAATAACTACCCAGTTGAAAATAAATATTTCCCAGTTTTAAAAAAATTATCTATTTAATAGTCAGAGAGCCTAGAAGATCCCCAGGGATAATTAGACAGAATCACACTATGGAAATAGGGAGGCACATCAAGCAGATAATTTCTAATACATTTTAAGCAGAGGCTCTCCACTTTTGCCCTGTAATTATTTTTCACACAATATGATCCATCCTAGGGCAGAATTTTTGAATATAAACATAACTTTCAGTGGGAACCACTAATGAAGGAGCAATGCTTAGTGTTATCTAGCACAAGGACATGCATAAATCATAGTCTCAATATGCAAAAACACAATGAACTACTCTATTATTCAAGAGTTACAGTGCTCAATGCATTAGTATCCCCAAACTAATAATATCAAGTAGACTTTCATTCCAGCTAAAACTTTCTAACCCCATGCAAGCAATATGAATGAATTTATTATTTCTAAATTTCCTTGAGATATTTTATAATTAACTGTGTAATTTGAGACAACCTATTCATAGCATTTCTATCAAAGTCAGAATTTTAATCAAACCAAATTTTCCAGAAATATTTGTGCATTAAATTTTTTATAAATTATGCTAACATTGTATATGTAATAATTGTGTATGTCTCTAATTTTCGTATAATTCTGCCACAGGATAAAATCTGTAGATCGGTTTTGTAGACGCCAGATCTGCCATACTAATTACAAAACCCACTGGTTAATTAATGATAGAAAGAAAGTTAATATTTTTGTATACCCCACCTTTCAAACAGGACCAAGACAGAATTGCTTTCTATTTTTTTAGGAATACTGGTTTTGTTGGGACTAATGATTGGATGTTTGACTGTGTGAGAGTAGAGGTATGTTTCTGTGCTGAAGTTTCACTTCACTTAGACTCAGGATTCTGCCTTAATTTCCTTATATATATGTGTCCTGGTAATGCCAGGTAATGAATCACTAGGATTTGGCAGATGCTATGTGAGGAAATGCTAAAGAGGACTCTTCATCCATCAGAACCAAAACTTTGATTCTGAACTCCATTGGTGTTCCTTACTTTATTTCCACCTAGTCATTGAACAACTACATCTCATCCTTATGGGTGGAAAATAAGTTAAAATTACATTATAAACAAAAGATAATGCTAACAATAAACAATATTCAAACAGATATTTTGCAATCACCTTTCTCTTGTAACGTAAATATGTGCCCAGAATCTAACAAAAAGGAAAAATTCAATGCCGAAAAGTCAAATTAAATTTTAAAGATTGAAACTTTGCATCATGTTTTCTGTGCACTTTCACAAATTAATTAATATCTATTATATAGATACCTAAAAATAGGTATCCATTGATTTGTGTTTAATATAAACAAAATTCTACACACACACGTACACCAAAAAGAAAAAAATAACCCAAAATACGAACTGTTACCGCTTAATGTAGCCTTTATTATTATAGGCATTTTAAAGATAAAAATTTATAATATAAAAGTCATTTTTAAAAGTATCAGTACTGAGCTAGAATATATTAATCTTATATTCATTTTATATATAAGACAATTGAGGAGCATAAATGTTAAGTAAGTTGTCCCAACTCATATAAGCAGAAAAGTGGAATTGATATAAGCACTGGACCTCAGAGGCCCTGCTACTAATCATTGTTCTTATCTACCTTTCAGTTCTGGATATTGTCACACTTAAATAAAACAATTGAGTTCTTTGATTAGGTCAAAGTCACCTAGTGAAATCAATTAATAGCTTATTGTCTAAAACTGTGTAAGTAGCAAAAGACAAACACACCACAAACTTCATTAGTGGATGGGCAATATTTCTTTTGTATTAACTGAAGATACAGAGGTTATTATAAATACAGCATTATATTGTTCAGATCAGCACCATCTTGCAAAAGCATTTGCAATAATGAAAATCTCTATATCCAATTGAAGAAAGCAGTCAAAAGTAACTACTGAGAAATCAGGATATGGCTAGTGTAGTTAAAGGGCTCATTTTTAAATTTCACTTAATTTTAGAATTTATGTTTAAGTACATAGTAGCCATATGTGACTAGTAGCTGCCATGTTGAACTGCTCGGCAATAGAAAATACCCTCAGTCCTGTTTTTCATTCCTCTGTGGCTGGGACTAAAGTAAGAATATATTTTACATTGCGTATCATATCCCATTATTGTATACGTGAAAGTTTTTCTTTGTGTGTATAAACAAAATTTTTTTACAGAGTGATATTTACTAATAAACATTCATGGAATTATTAGTTTATGAAGTGTAATGTTTAGTGAAAATTTTGAACCACCAATTTGATTCTGAAATATTAGCAGTTAGGAATGTGCTGCTTGGCAAACTCTTGCAAAGTGTATACATGTGTGATGATGTCACTTCTGTTCTCCCATTTCGTAAGAGAACTGAATGACACTACTTAGTATAGACACAAATGCATGGAGTGTTTTACTCCTATACTTCTGCTACTGGAGCTAAAAGAAAACAACAGACCTAGAGTCTTAAAAGGGGACATAGTGTCAGTTGGAGATTGCTTTTCTGTTTTCAGCAAGAGCACATGCTTATTATGTTTAAAGAGGGTCTTTGGGATGTCTGAAGACCTAAATGAATGGGTGGATAGGCAAGAAATGTCCCTTTTCTGGGCAGAAATTCAGAAAGTAGTCTCAAGGCTGCTTGCACCTGGATAGCATCACAATGGATCAGAGGAGGAAGCAAAGGAAGGACACAAGTTAGAAGGAAATCTCAGAAAGGAGACTGAGGCAGGGAGCAAGATCAATCTTTGCTTATTTGAGTTACAAGAAGTTGCTTCCTATCTCAGGATACTCCTGTGTACACAGACACACATACTCCTTGGGACTGAACAGCCTAGTACTCAAAATAATAAAGGCACATATTTAAACTCCCAGTCACTGTTAGCATATGGCAAATCTTGTTTCTTGATGATGTCTGCTAATTAATGTTAATTTTAAAACAACATATGAGAGTGTTTACACATAGAATGTGTTAGGTTGTCCTGTGTATCTATGAAATGTGGGAGAAAGCTATACAATACCCCTTTCAAATAACTCAGATCTAGGCTTTTTAATATTATTATTTAATTCAAATAAATTGGTTTATATGAGTTCCAAACAAAAATACATATTATAATGCATTATTGAAGCAATTTCAATTTTTTTCCTTTATGGCAAGGAGTTTATTTATTTTTTTACTTTTCCTTATGTAATTTTAGATGAGGCTTACTATTTCATGTCTATTAAAATCAATGAAATGTAATGGTAGAAAACATAAAGTCAAACCAAACTTTATGATATCTTACAGTTAGTGTTAATACTTCTTTTTGCCTTTCAAAATAACTTTTTTAGGTTACCAAACACCATGTCTTTTGTTTATCTCCTCATTGATCCTGAAGAATTATTATTTTTTGAAGACTTTTCCTGAATTTTGCTCTAAATACATGACTCTGCATTCTAATTGCTAAACTGTTTCTGTCAATTTATTTTATAGTATTCAATACTGAAGATTACCAAGTTTATGCCATGTGTGCTGATGTTTTTAACAGACAAATACAGATAAAAATGGGTTGGCTCATCCTTTATTGACTTTTCTTTTTTTCATGAATATATTATAAAATCTAAAAATATTTATTAGGCTTTTTTCTGATTAAAACAACACAAGCTTATGTAAAAATATTAAGAAGATGTAGAAAATAAAATAGGGCATGATGAATTTGGGTGAATGATTTTAGTACCTCTTTTATTCTCAAAAGGAATTTGGCTTTTACAGCAAATTATGTGGTGAATATAAACACAGATCTTAAGTTTCCATAACTTCAAAGCAACTTTTCTGCAAGAATTTCCTTAAAAAGGTAGATCTCAAGCAGTAACACTTTAATATTTGACGTTAGCCTGACACAACACTAGTTTTAAAAGTGTGTTCAGGTATTTCTTCATTGTTTTCAAACAATACTGAAACATTAATGAAAATTATATAGGCCTGATACTTACAATAAGATAACTGAAACACAGACTCTTCCAACATCCCAAAAGACAGCCATGGTGCACTAAGCTGCTTGCTTCATTCACAATGGCTCAGGAAATTTGGGTCTGTTATCCTGGATCTCATGTTGATATTAATAAAGTATAAACATGAATTTTTTTGAAATGTCATGCTATTGAGAATTTTTCCATCACAATGACCCTGTCTAATTTACAGATCTTGTTCTTTTCTTTCTCGTTCTTTTTGTTATTATCATTTATATAATCCCAAGAAAATTTTATCACCTACCCCAAGCAGCATTGAGAGCTATATTTTGCTTTGTCTTGGAAATTTATTTCATTTTTTTATTACCTTCAGTTCAGGATGAAGATTGATCTTGAAGCCTTTATTTATTATTTTTTTTAACAGAGAGAAGGACAGTGAGAGAAAGAGAGAGAGAGAGGGAGGGAGAGATAATTCAGTTTTATTTAGTTTTTCATGTGGCTTTCTTTGCTCTGACACTACATTGTGTACTGTGCTGGGATTCAAATTCACATCCTTACACATGCCAGGTAAACATCCACCATAAGCACTAAGCCAAGGTTCTAGCCCCTGGAGGCACTATTTTTAACAAAAAATTTACCCTTTTAATTGTACTAATTTTGGGTTATATTTCCTCTTTTCTTCTTTCTCTTTTTCCCACTAAGAATAATATTTTTTAGTTTCAAATTATGAGTCAAAAACAGTACTTTATCTTGAGTGTTAGGTGTGTGCAAAAAAAGTGCATCTGTATGATTGACTACGAAGCTAAATAAACTCAGTAAGCCTTGTGCTTTTATCATTATTCAATCTCTTATTGAAATTATAATCTATTCACTCTTGCCTAAAATAACTTCATATCTTGCTGATTCCCCCATAATCTTCTGAAAAACAATTAAAATTATTATTTACGAATGAATA
Organism: Aplodontia rufa; assembly: GCA_004027875.1. Taxonomy (NCBI): domain Eukaryota; kingdom Metazoa; phylum Chordata; class Mammalia; order Rodentia; family Aplodontiidae; genus Aplodontia; species Aplodontia rufa. Next base: position 14,334 of record PVKS010021328.1, on the reverse strand, counting down.
GTCATTATTTATTGAATAGTCTTATGTATCCTGTGATTTTTCATGTGTGAATATAACTGTAAAAATGTAAATAAGTGCTACAATTCCTAATCCATTCTACTTTGAATAAAAGCCATTAAAGTCAACTTTTCAGAAACGTGAACATAATAAAATGAAGGATATCTGTTTTATTCTATAGAGGAATGCCTGCATTTCTTTACCCATACTACAAAAAAAATTAAGTTTCAAACATAATTATTTTATTTTAAGGTTATCATTAGTTATCTTCACTTGTTAATAATTTCCTTTTTCCTATTAAATTTATATTTTGATGCATGAAAAATTTAAAAATTAAATTTAAATTGTCTTTTATGTATTTCTATTTCATTCTTTATATTTCAGAATATGAGCAAGCCATGACTCATTTGTCATTTATTAAAGTGAAAATATGCCTTTAATGAGAATACCAAAATTTCTTCAGATAAACATTTTGCTCCTTCCTCTGAATTCTTACAAAGAATCTAAAATGTAAAGTGCTGTGTCACAAAAGAATTCACTACTTAAAATATTCTTTAAAAGAGACTCTTTCTACTATATTGATATCAATTTATTTTTTGTTTCTAATGAGTTTGACCTTGATATATATGTGTATATATATATATATTATATGTAATATATATAGATATATATGTGTGTATATATATATTATGTGTTATATATGTATATATATATAAATAGGTTGGGGGGGCATATACATACATATATATATAGATCTATTTATTCCCTGATTCTACATACTGGCAGAACTTATTCAAGCATAGATCTTCATAAGGAGCTATATATGCTTAGGTCATCTCTGTAGAAATATAAAATAAAATGAGATAGTTTACCAATTTCAGGCAATCTATCATTTATGCAAAGTGTGCAATGTTTAGAGAGATGAAAAAAGTTAAAGAGTAGCTTTTGGATTCAAATGGTCTTCAGGGAGAAGAAATAGCTATGATATACTTTGGCCTTGAGTCTGATTTTCAAAGTTTTATGATAATATGCAGTCTACCAAGTTGCCACACGTGACAGCTAATCAACCAGACGAATAAAGGTGCCAAGGTAGACAGTTCCCATCAGGACGAATTCCTATGTGCAGTGACCCACTAGTATCATATTTTGAAGCCTCCCTTATTATCATTCCATCTTTTATTTAATATTTCAACTCTATACTTTCTGCCATGCCCTTGTTTTTATTATACATATTAATAAAAATTCATGCAACATCAAGTTTTAAAAACTCTGTCATAACAGAAATCAAGAAAATACTATGACTTCTCAGAACTCTGGGCAAGGAAGATATTTTAAGCATAAATCTAAACAGAAAAAATCAGATGATAAATGTGTAGTGATTTTATGTGAAAGTTAATTGTTATATGGATACTCCTCTTATAATCAAAACTTGAAAATTCAACACAAAAATGGTAACATATTTGCAAAAATGGTAACCCATAATTTGCAGCAGAAGAAAAACATTTAACAAATAATTTTTTTGAATCACACTTCCTACTAATCAACATGATAAAAATAGAAATAATTCAAACTTTTAGTTGGGTTTTCAAACTGGCAGCAATTCAAATATAGCCAGAGTCTTTAGAAGTGGGTGGAGAGAAATACAGAGTACTCTAATTTGAATTGGGGAAGTCCAAGAAAAGATGTAGGCTTGTGTCCCCTTCCAGAAATGTGCGAAGTAGTATTCAGTGATGTACACAATCTTGCTCTTAAAGGCAAAAGAAATATATAAAAAGAATGAAAGTCCAATAAAAGATCACTTAAATTGTTTTACCTCTGTGGGGAACTGTTCTTCGAACACATTTTTTTGGTATGTACCATATTATACAAATTTTGAATTAAAAACCATATGTCAAAATTATGCCAGTTAATTACATTGATTACTTAATATCAAAAGCAAAAAGTAATTTAAATTCTATACTCATGATGTGATCCCATGGCTAATTTGGTTGATTTATGTAAAATAAAATTTTGAATACTTTCCATGTTCTTTTTATATTTCTACATTTTCCCATCCCTACAATTTACATGTTACTTTTCTAATTAGAAAAAATTATTCTAAAATAGTAATATGAGTTTTTGATATATCACTTACTGATTACATTCTCTGTTACGTGTATTTATCCTTTCTTTGACTACTTACACTTTCTTAAAATAAAATTGTTTCTGGAAAGGTATTTTGTGACATAAACTCACAAACATTCTACTAAATTATGTAAAACCAAATTTATAAGTTACTTTTCAGAAAATTATTGAAGCTTAGTTACACCGTGTCAACATCTTAACACCGTTGGCTCACCTATAAAACATGGAGACCAATCACAATTTTGGAATGCTGGTTTCCTTAATTAAACAAACACTTTTATGCATCCTCCTACATAGTTAAGATGTGACCTGGATATTTACCTTATTTAAATAAATTTGCTTCAATTATATTTAATTAAAGATATCCTGCATGTTCTATCTAACAGTTTTTCTGTCCTACGGGCATAAAATGCAAATAGTGATTGTTTTTTTATTTTGAGAATCAATTTTTTTATTTCAATTTTTCATGTGGGTTTCATTGCTCAGACACTTCATTGTCATATTTGGTGCTGGGGTTTCAACCCGGGTCCTCGCACATGCCAGGCAAGTGCCATAACTGCTGAGCTACCACTCCAAGTCAGGATGGTTCATTTTGAAATGATTTTACTTTAGTCCTTATCTCTCCTCACCTCTAGCCAGTCATCCAGTTCTAGTTCCTTAGCACATCATTTAATCATTACGTACACTTCCTAACTTTTTTCTCTGTTCCCATTTTCTTGGTCATTCCCTCAGGCAGGTGACAGAATTATCCACCTTTCATAGGGAGGTAAGAAGGAACTCTATGTGCTTTGCTAGACAATGCGTGACTTCCAATAACCTTTTGTTATCTTTGAGAAAGAGGAAAACTGCAGCCTTTGTCCTGGAATAAGAGAAGGAGAGTTTCTGCATGATCTGACTTCTCAAGCTCTCAACAGTTTCCATCAATATTTACCTATCAGCCCAAAACATAATGATAGTTTCTCTTCTACTTTGTTAGACCTTTCGTCGGCAATAATTTTTTTTATTATTATTAGAGGATATAGCGTTACAATTGAGGGGGAAACATTATCAAACACTCAAGAACAAATGTATATATACTTAGTTATCCAGGGCTAATGCCATGTCTCGGATGCCCAGCTTGGGTTCCCCATGTTGCTGTTTCCCCCAGAAGAACCCCTGAGTTAAATGGATATCTCGTGAAGGACAGCGATCACCTTTTGAGATGTTTCCCCTATATCTGCATCCTCTAGTCTCCTAGGTGATTTTCCTAAGCCCTCCCCCTACACTGTCCCCCAGCCTATGCCTCCAAGTATCCTAAGGAGTCATCTCCCTGTTGTGATAAGAGTCATACAATTTGAAGTCATTATTAGCTTAGCCGTCTAAGCTGCTGCTTCCCGATGTATTCTAGCTTCCACAGATGAGAGAAACCATTCAGCCCTTGAGTCTCTGAGATTAGGATGCTTCACTTAGCATAATTCTTTCCATCTCCATCCATTTGTCTGAAAAAGCCATAATATCATCTTCTCTAATGGCCAAGTAGTATTCCATTGAATATATGTGCTAAAATTTTTGTATCCACTCATCCATTGAGGGACATCTGGGTTGGTTCCATAATCTAGCTACAGTAAATTGGGCTGCTATAAACATTGATGAAGTCATGTCACTATAATATGCTGATTCTAACTCTTTGGGGAAAATCCTGAGGAGTGGGATAGCTGGGTCATAAGGTGGTTCCATCCTTAATTTTTTGAGGATTCTCCACACTGCTTTCCACAGTGGCTGAACCAATTTGCAGTCCCACCAGCAGTGTGACAGTGTTCCTCCTTTCCCACAGCCCATCCAGCATCTGTTGTTGTTTGAATTTTTCATTTTTGCCACTCTAACAGGAGTGAGGTGGTATCTCATTGAAGTTTTGATTTGCATTTCCCATGTAGCTAATGATATACAGCATTTTCTCATGTATTTATGGGCTTTCTGGACTTCCACTGGTGCGAAGTTTCTTTTAAGATCTGTAGCCCATTTATTCATTGGATTATTTGTGATTTTGGTGTTTAGTTTCTTTAGTTCCTTGTATATTCTGGATATTAGCCCTCTGTCTGAGGTGTAGCAGTCAAAGGTTTTCTCCCATTTTGTAGGTTCTTTCTTGATGCCCTTGGCTAGATCTTTACCTGTGCAAAAATTTTTTAGTTTAATTGCATCCCATTCATTTATTCTTGACTTTATTGCTTGAGCCATGGGAGTTTTGTTAAGGAAGTAGCTGCCGATTCCTATGTACTGTAGTGTTGACCCTACTTCTTTTTCTAGTAAGTTTAAAGTGACTGGCTGAATATCCAGATTTTGTTCCATTATGATTCAATTTTTGTGCTAGGTGAAAGATAAGGATCCAGCTTCAGTTGTCTAAAAAAGGCTGACCAATTTGTCCAACACCATTTGTTGAACAGGCTATCTTTCTTCTACACTATGCTTTTGCCCCCTTTATCAAATATCAAATAGTTAAGGATATGGGGGTTTATCTCAGGATCTTCTATTCTGTTCCACTGATCTTTGGTTCTGTTTTGATACCAATGCCATGCTGTTTTTGTTACTACAGCTCTGTAGTATAATTTCAGGTCAGGGATTGAGTTACCCCTTGCTTCTTCCTTCCTAGAGTAATGTTTTGGCTAATCTGGGTCTCCTGTTATTCCATATGAACTTGAGAATTGCTTTTTCTATATCTCTGAAGAATACCATAGGTATCTTGATGGGGATTGCATTGAATCTGTATAGGGCTTTGGTTAGAATGGTCATCTTTATTATATTGATTCTGCCTAACCATGAGCATGGAATGTTTTTCCATCTACTCAGGTCTTTTGTAATTTCTTTTCTTAGTGTTTGATTGTTTTCTTTGTAGAGGTACTTAATATCTTTTGTAAGGTTAATGCCCAAGTATTTCATTTTTTTGGAGGAGATTTCCTGATTTCTTCTTCTGGAGATTTGTTGCTGGAGTAAAGAAAAACTAGTGACTTACTGGAGTTGATCTTGTAGCCAGCTACTTTGCTGAAATCACCTATAAGCTCTAGGAGTTTTTCTGGTCGATGTTATTGGGTCTTCTATGTATAGAATCATGTCATCAGTGAATAGAGATAACTTAACTGCCTCTTTTCCTATACAGATACCTTTGATTTCCTTGTCTTGCCTGATAGCTCTGGCAACAGTTTCAAGGACTATATTGAACAAGAGTGGGGAAAGCATACAGCCTTGTCTAGTACCTGAATTCAGTGAAAATGCTTTCAGTTTTTCTCCTCTGAATAATGTTGGCAATGGGTCTGTTGTAAATGGATCTGACATAGTTAAAGTATCTTCCATTGATCCCTATCTTTTCCAGAGTTTTGAGCATAAAATGGAGTTGAATTTTATCAAATGCCTTCTCTGCATCAATTGAGATGATTATATGATTTTTATTTTTAATTCTGTTTATGTGGTGAATCACATTTATTGATTTGCGTATGCTGAACCAGCCTTGTTTTCCTGGAATGAAGCCCACTTGATCATGATGAATTATCTTTTTAATGTGCTTTTGTATCCAATTAGCTAAAATTTTATTAAGGATTTTTTCATGAATATTCATCAGGGAAATTTGTCTGTAGTTTTCTTTCCTTGATGTGTCTTTTTCGGTTTTGGAATCAGTGTAATATTTGCTTCATAAAAAGTGTTTGGGAGTGATCCTGCTTTATCGATTTCCTGGAAGAGCTTGTAGAGGTTCGGTGTTAGTTCTTCTGTGAAGGCTTGGTAGAATTCAGCTGTATATCCATCTGGACCTGGGCTTTTCTTTTTCGGGAGAGCTTTGATTGCTGCTTCAATTTCGCTATCCATTATAGATTAGTTTAGATTTTCAGTGTCCTCCTGTGTTAAAGAGGGGATGTCATATATGTCCAAGAACCTATCCATATCCTCCAGGTTATCAAACTTGGCAGAGTATAAATTTTCAAAATAGTTTCTGATAATCTTCTGGATCTTGGATGAGTCTGTGTTGATATCCCCATTTTTATCTTTGATTTTGTTGATTTGCTTCATTTCAATCTTCCTTTTGGTGAGTTTGGCAAGGGGTCTGTCGATTTCAAAGAACCAACTCTTAGTTTTGTTAATAATTTGTATTTTTTTTTTGTTCTCAATTTTGTTGATTTCAGTTCTGATTTTAGTAATTTCCAGTCTTCTGTTAGCTTTAGGGTTGGATTGTTCCTCTTTTTGTAGTTGTTTGAGTTGACGCATAAGGCTATTTATCTGGTCTCTTTCTAGATTTTTGATGAATGCACTCAGTGCTATAAATTTACCTCTTAAGAATGTCTTCATACTGTCCCAGAGGTTTCAGTATGTTGTTTTCTCCTTCGCATTCAATTCCAAGAACTTCTAAAGTTCAGCTCTTATTTCCTCTTTTACCCATCCTTCGTTTAAGAGGGAATTATTCAATTTTCAAGTATTTGAGTAGTTTCTTTTGTTGATTGCTAAGAGCATAGCATTTTGATCTGACAGAATGCATGGGATTATATCCACTTTTTTACATTTGTTAAGATTATCTCGGTGATTTAGGATGTGGTCTATTTTAGAGAAGGATCCGTGAGCCACTGAGAAGAAGGTAAATTCAGCTGTCTCAGAATGGAATATTCTGTAGAAGTCTGTTAAGCTCAATTGATTAATAGAGCTTTTCAGATCAGAGATGTCTTTATTGATTTTTTGTTTTGATGATCTGTCTAGAGTTAATAGTGGTGTGTTGAAGTCCCCCAGAATTATTGTGTTGAGATCAATGAGGGTATTATTGTCCGTAAGTATTTTTTTTTCATATTTTGGGGGGTTGTAATTGGGGGCATAAATGTTAATTATTGCTATATCATCTTGATGGACTGTCCCTTTTAATATGATAAAGTGACCCTCTTTGTCCTTTCTGACTAGTTTTAGTTGGAAATTAATTTTGTCAGAAATTAGAATAGCCACAACAGCTTGATTTTTGGGCCGCAGGCCTGGTAGACATTTTGCCATCCTTTCACTTTCAGCCTGTGTCTATTTTTGAGTGTCAAATGTGTCTCTTGCAGACAACATGTTGTTGGATTTTGTCCTTTGATCCAATTGGCCAGTCTGTATCTTTGAATTGGGGCATTGAGACTGTTCACATTCAAAGTTAGAACAGATATGGGAGGCTCAGTCTCAGACTTTGTAACAATTACAGAGTTTTGAATCATCTTGGAAGTCAATTTGTATATAATATGATTATTGACTCACCCTTGCTTAAGGATTTAGGATACCATTGGCATTTTCTTCTAAATGGAGAACATCCTTGAGAATTTTCTATAGTGCAGGATTTGTGTTCATGTATCTTGCTAGCTTGAGTTTTTCTGGAAGTATTTAATTTCCCCATCACATTTGAAGCTGAGTTTTGCAGGGTATATTATCTTTGGGTGAAAGTTGTTATTTTTTAACACTTGACAGATATTGTTTCATGCTCTTCTTGCCTTCATTGTTTGCTCTGAAAAAATCCATAGTGATTCGAATTGGATTGCTTCTGAATGTGATTTGGGGCTTTTCTCTAGCTGCTCTTAGAATCTCTCTAAGTTCTCTGTTATTCATTTTGTATATGATGTGTCTTGGTGAATTTCTCATTTGATTAGGCCTATTTGGTGTTCTATAAGCATCTTGTATGTAATAATCTAGATCAATTGTAAGATGAGGGAATTTTTTGCTTATGATTTTGCTTAAAAGGTTCTTGATGCCACTTGTTTGCTGTTCAGAGTTTTCCTCCAGGCCAATGATTCTCAGATTATTATGCCTCATCTCATCAAATATTATTTTGAAGTTCTGATTATGTAATGTAAGTTGCTTCTCTTGTTTATCTTCTTTGAGTTCAACAATGTTTAGCCGATCTTCATTTTCTGATGTTTGTTCTTCAAGGCCTGAAGTTCTATTTTAAGTAGAGTATATTCTGATGTTGGTATCATCCAGTGAAGATTTGATTTGGTTAACTGTGTTTTTCAATCTTGATAGCTCTGCTACATCTCTTTTCAGAATGTCTATTTTTTTTGTACAGCTGATCTTTCATCTCATGAAATTGCTCCCTATTTCCCTGTAAAAGTTGTCTCTCATCTCTTGAAATTGTTCTCTGATATCTTTCCTTATTTCATCTCTCAACTCTGTGATTGCATTACTAATCATAATGTTGATGCAATATCTTTGGTTTTCATCTAGGACCCTGGCTATGGGATCCTTGGGTGGACAGCTGTAAGGTTGAGGAGGTGAGTTATTTCCCCTTTTCTTCATTTTCAGAATCAGAATGCCTGTCTTGTAGTTCAACCTTGTTACTCTTAGCGGAGTTTTTGGAACTTCTTATGGCTTTGGTTCATTGTGATGGGGAGCTATTTGGTCAACATAGAGCTAAAGATGCCAGACCAGTTTGTGAGAACTTGAGAGGCTATAGGTGCAGGTACTAGTCTGTTTCAACTAAAACAGATGTGCTGGTGACAAGCACCAATAGTAGTAGTTATCTTTGAGAGAGCTCTCACAATATATTATGATAGCAAGCAAGTACCCATTTTGAAGAGTGTCTATTTCTTCAGATAGCAGGATCTCAGAGTACAAGGGAGGAAGAGGTTAGTCTTGTGTAGAATCTTCTCCTCCCCCGGCTCCATCGGCAGCAACCAGAGGTGGAGAGGGAGATCCCTGCACCACACAGCCACTTTGGGAGATGGCCAATACTCAGGCTGGTAGATTCTGGTTTTCTGATCATGGCAGCTGAGACCCCAAGACCGTTTTTTGCTGAGCAGCCAGCCCCACCCTCAGGGAAACGTCACAATGGTAAGCTGGCTGCTGCCGCTCGCACAAATAGCTATTAAATTCGCGAATGTGAGTGATTAATTCCCAGAGCTTTATTCCAAGTTCATGAAAATTAAGATCAATCAGATCAGGGAGTTCATGGCCAGATTAGGGTATTTGATTAGGAAACTTGCTCCGTTTCCTCCCCTCTGGGAACCTCCTCTCCCCCAGGTGTGGGGTTGGTCAAGCGGGTGCCACAAACTTCCTCCTTTATATTTGTTAATGCACCACAGTATTCCTTTGGAGTTAAAAAATTGGTGGGGTATAATGTTCTCCCACACTGGGAGCTTGGTCCTACCGTAGGAATCCGTGTGCACTCCTGCAGCTTGAGGTGATTCTCAGGAGCATCTCCGAGTCACTGCTGCTGGCGTGGTCACCTTCTTGATCTCTCTATGATTGATGTTTTTATTTGCTATTTTTATTATATTTATAAGAGAGAGAGAATGAAACAGAGAGACACCCAATTTTCTTCAACTTTTTTTTCTCTTTTTTCCTTATTTATTTGTGTAGATATTGATAGGGATTGAACCCAGGATCTCATGCATGCCAGGCAAGAAAGAGTTCAACAATTGAGCCACAATTTCAGCCCTATCATTTACTATTTCAAACAAAGCATATTACTACAAGTTCCTATACATATCCTAAGCATTGTTCTTACAAAATTAAGGAAAATAATATGTAGTAATTCTGTTAAAAGATACGTGAAAATTTTGAAGCAGCTATTTTTAGATTCATCTCTAACAAGCCATGGGTAAATCTCAGGAAATATCTTTTTGTTTCTTAAAATAGAGGGATAGTTGGAAAGAGAGAAAGATAGAATCAAATTTTGTTCAGTTTTTCATGCGGCTTTCATTACTTCAACACTTTGTTGTGTACATGGTGTTGGGTTTTGGACCTGTGTCCTTGTGCATGACAGGCAAGCACTGTAACCATTGAGCCATTGCTGCAGCCCAGGAAGTACCATTTTTGTGAGCCAGACCCCAGTGCCTGCCACCTATCTGATGGAGATGCTTAAGCAAACCCAACTGAAATAAATAGAGATTGTTCAAAATCAGTAAAGCTGCCTATACAATCTCATCAGAAATAAAATAGATAAATTAATTAATTTTTTTTGCTTTCAGACATTAAGCTTTGTAGTGGATTGTTATAGAGAAGTAGCTAACTGATATACTGTATTAAATAAACTTTATAAACTCTAAATTAAAATTATCCAATTCTCTTTCAAATTTTAATTCATACCATTGCAATATGTTCTATAACTTTTGAGCCTCTGTTCTCAGATTCAGCCTTTAATAAACTGTTTTAGATATCTTAGTGCTAGACTAAAATAAGATAATGAAGACTAAAAAACACTCATTTTTAGTTATAGTAACTACATAATAATAAATACAGGAAAAACAAAAAAAGATAGCACTTACCTTATAAGAATTATAATACAAATTTAAGTAAAACTTCATTATCCAGAAATGAATCAAACAAGTTTAAAGCAAACTGTGGCCTTCGCATGTGTCCATCTCCCAAATAATGTGAATGAAGACTCTGGGTAGATGAGAGGAGCATTCTCCTTCATACTCCCATTTCCTCCCTGCCCTCACCAATTATCTCATATCTACTGAGCTCAAGATGGCTTATTTTTATGCAATTGATTCAGTATTACTGATTTCAGTCTAGGAGATGAATATGTCCTATGCCTTTGTTGTTATTTTGCAGATTTTTCTGACCCAGTATAAATAGCAAATTCTGGAGAATAGAAGTTTTCCTTTGCCTAAAATAGCTAAACATGTAAAAATCTAGTCATTTATCATTAACATTTATCTTCGGGTATTTGAAAACATCCTAAAACTTTGTAATAAAGCGTTAATGATTATTAGATAGAAGTCTATTTGCTTTACTGAAGGCATTGACTCCAAAATAACACTACTGATTGCATCCCCAAATCTATAAACATTTCATCAGTAAAAGCTCTTGAAGAATGAGGACTTCCTCTTCCCAAATTTGCCTTCTGGGAATGTGAATGTGGAATCAACAATCTTGGGCAAGGAGATGAGGTGAACTTCTGCAATGGCAATAGAAAGGCTCTTGAGTAGAGTGGCAATGTCCACATACTTCAGAACCATGTTCTCGCTCTGTCGTAGGACTCATATGGTAAGTATTATAGCAATTATCTGGGGTGTAATGCTTAGTGAAGACTCACTAAAATGCAAATGCATCACTTGAGAAAGGTAACACATTAAATCACAGTACCTATTAATAATTTAGCATGTATTATGCTGTCCTAAGATTCTCATAATTGATCTGTTGACACAGCTCTTAGAAGATAAATTCACTGCATTTTTAATAATAGGCTTTTCAAACTCAAAATGATTCTACTCAATTCTTGTTCTCCATTCTTTGCATAGTTTTTTTTCCAGAATATTTTCCTTCTTACTAAATGACATTACCACACACTTAACCTAGTTTCTCATTTTTTTTCATTCCTGTGTCATTTCCATATCTCATTATTGGAAGCCAGCATCAATTCTTTTGTACTGTTTTCTTATTACTCCCCTGATGAAAATCTTTCAGTACCTTATTATGCAACAATAATGCAACCTGAAGTATTTATTTTATTTTTATTTGTTTATTTATTTTGGTAATGAGGATTGAACTCAGAAGCACTTTACCACTGACTTACATCCTCAACCATTTCATTTTTTTTTGTTTTTAATTTTGAGATGGGGTCATGCTAAGTTGTGTAGGGCCTTGTTTAGTTGTTAAGACTGATCATAAACTTCACATCCTCCTGTTTCAGCCTTCCAAGTCTCTGGGGTTACAGGTGTGTGCCACCAAATTTGGATTAAGTATTTGTTATAACCTCTGTCTACTTCTCCAATTCAACTCCTACCTCAACTCTCTTGAAACACATTTCTGTCACTCTATTTTTTCTTTTTTATGTATCACAAAGTCCATTCCTATATAGGGCTTCTGTGCTTGCTCTCTCTTTGCCTGACAAACTGTTCTTTACTTCTCGTGACTCTTTCTTGTCATTTCTGTTTCCATACAAAGTCAGTTTCCCCCGAGAGATCTTCCATAACCATCCTAAGTAACATGATTCCCCAAATAATGAAACTCGTACTATACTCTCTTTTTTTTTTCTGGAAATGTATTGCCTTCTACAGTTATTATATTTTGCTTTTTGCATGTGCTGTCTCTGTTCCACTCCATAAAATAAAACCAATATTATATGAATATTATTTATCTGCTATGTCCTCAGTCTATATGCTACCAACTTAAAATGTCATAGCTAGTTTAACAAGTAACCAAAACAGCATGCCAGGAAGTGTTAGTATGTTTAATTCTATCACATGATCTATAGAAACTTGGTTGAATATATATATATATATATATATATATATATCTTCAATACTTAATCATAATTTCTGACACATATAAGAATAACCTCCCCAAGTAACTGAATAAAATGTAACCAATGATGCCAGGATTTTCCTTTAAAACATATCTGTGAATTGTTCATTTCTTTACTATTATTTTGGAATGGAAAATACCAAATGCATGAATACAAAAACTTTCAGCTGAATAAATTTATAATTTTGGTAAAATATGCTTACAAATATAACTGACAAATTTATACAGGCAGAAATTATATTCATTAATATCCCCCTAACACATATAGACTAGGAAAACATGTTCATTATTTAGTATTAGTTATGTTATCCATTATTCATTCATTCCATAAGCATGTGTTCAATAATAACATAAATAAGGAAGAAGAATAGATTCCATGTCAGGAAGCAAAAACATTTACATATGACGCACTATGCCCTCAAGAAAATTATGTGTGATGACTAACATGAAATGCAATAAAATGAAATATAATGCAAATATGCTCAAAAATAGGCATGGGCATCAGCAATATGGAACCATATAGGGAAGTTTCTTAATATTTGAAATAATATGGGTAATGCAAGGCAAGAAGTCAGAAACACTTCTGAGGAAGTGATTCCTGAGCTGAGTGGTAAAGGTTGACGAAATTTTTCCAAAGCAAAAGAATAGGGGGTGATCCAAACTAGGGGGTGATCCAAACAAGGGTATCCTTGTGGCAGGCAAAAAGTTCCAACACAAGATGAGAGATGAAGAAGGAAAAGCAATTCAGTCTGATTAGTTGATACATTATTTGCTCACTGGCTTTGTTCATTAGTCATCTCTTTATTCCCTCTACATACATTTGAAATGCACGTATTTGCCATGCAGTGTGCTTCAGAAAAGAGGGCTTAAACTTTTTACTATATGTGGGAACGATACATTTTATGAGAACTTATAATTTAGTATACATGACTGGTGTTTTTATAGAGAGAAGAATTGAAGGATTTAAGATTGTAGGCAATGTAGCTAGTTGTTGTAATAATCCATGAAAAAGTTGATCATGATCTGTATTAGGGCAGTGGTAATAGAGAAGATAAGCCAGATTTAAGAAATATTTAAAACAAAACATTAGCAGATTTTATAAGTCAGGGAGAAGTAATTTTCAGTAGTATAAAGTGAGCAAAGAGTTTATTAACCTTTGCCTTCTATCAGTTCCTTAATAGCTTGAAAGGCAAAGGTTCTATAAAATGGCATGATCTGTCAAATTGAAATGTTTCCACTACATTCCCAAAGGGAAGAAAAAAGAAACCTGTTTCTCTAGTCCTTCTTTTCATACCATCCTTGGCTTATCTAAGAGACCCACAGACTTCCTATCCCTGGAGGACAGCTCTTGGACACTGTTGGAGAACATTGAGTACATGTTTACTAGCTAGTACTGTTCAAGAGGAGACAGAGCTCCCACCCCAAACCTGCTACAGGTCTTTGTCTGCTCCTCTCACAATTTATGCTCATTGGATCAAAGACAAGATATATCAAAATATTCTGCATCTTCACAGCTTGTACTTTTACATATAGTGTTGATGTTGCTGAAGGACCAAAAAGAAAGTATTTATATTGCCCTTTGTTCTTTGGCTGAATTCTAACTGAAGAATCTAAGACAACCTGGGTTATGTATTTATCATCACTGAGATAAAAAAATGGTATAACCACTGTGTTTACAAGCATATTTTTATGTATTTATTTATTTATTTGCTATTTTTAGTTTTAGAGTTCTGGAGATTAAACTACTAACCTGATGTGTGCTAAGCCACACTACCTCTGGGCTATATTCCCTGCCTAATACTTTTCATATTTATGAAAGCAAACTTTCATTGAGAAGGCAAAAATGAACTCAGTATATTGTATAAGATAGAGAAAAGCAAATAAATTTTAAAAGGAAAATTAAAATTTCCAAATATGGAAGATTTCATCAAATGCCATAAAAGCTCAATTTCTGATGACCAGATCATTTTAATTCCAATCCTTCTTAATTGA